>PNEQ01024568.1:115032-140789 GCA_003012365.1 Medauroidea extradentata | reverse complement strand
TGAAAACACTGACACAACGTAGCTGTCTGCAGACCAATAACATGCATTAAATATTAAAATAGCGGCATTCTTATTGGCTCAGTCAAATAGGGCAGTAGCTCCACGTACAAGGAAAAGCCAGTAATCTTTTGATAAGTTGAACGTATGTTGAAGCCTAGCAAATAGTCAAGTTTTTCCGCGATAAACCATCATCTCTAGTGATGGTTTATCGCGGGAAAATTTGATTGTTGGCTGGGTTTCAACCTACGTTCAGGTTACCAGAAGATTACTGGCTTTAGCTTGTACGTGCAGCTGTTACTCTATTTGACTGAGCCAATAAGAATCTCGATATTATAATACTTTATGCCTGTTATTGGTCTGCAGACAGCTGTGTTGTGTCAGACGTACATCAGCTAATCATACATGCTGCAAGAAATTACCGCGTTTTTAAGGCAATGTTTGCACAAAATTTTTTCACGATATACTATTATATCTAACCATGTGGTGAAAACGTGTATGGTTGGAACTCCGTAATGTGTGCAGTAGTTCGATTGTGCAGCATTAAAGTGCAATTCACCCCGAATAAAATCTTAGGCCTAACATTACCGCCGTCTGACAAATCAAGGTGGACGGCATGGTTTAAGCTACAAGAAGAAACCTAATAGTCTGCTATTAACGACATGTAATGATTATTTCTATGTATTTTGAATAATATGACAAGGTTAGCTTAAAATAAATAAGTTCTTTTAGGTTAAAAGTTGCAGTCAATAGACTGCATTTTGCGACGAAATCTGTGCAACTGTAGTATTTGTGCGCGACTGTTCCATTGGCTGTGACGTCATTAGCCAATAGGCGAGTTCAAGGCACTCGTGCCTGGCCGATAATTCGAGGGGTGGGCGGGGTCTTGCGAAACCCGCCCAGAGACAGCAGCATTGCTATCAATGCCGTTCACGAGAAACGTAAAATTATTGAGAGAAAAAATTTACTTAAAAAAAAAAAACTAATATTATCTGCTGTATTCTTCCCAGCTCGCGCAACACCTGGTTAAACGCATTCCAGTTATTAGCTAGATTGGTTCACTTTTTGTACGCATGCGAACTTCATTCGGCTGACTATTCAAACAACAAAATGAATTCGTAGTGTGTTATTATCACTCTGGAATTTAAATTAAATTGCCATAACGTCAGACCTAACGTTGCAATATGTGAAAGCTACTGATACCTCGCTGTCTTCACTCCTCTAAAATCAGCACCACTGGAATCTTCGTTGTTGACTAACAAATCTACAACCATGCCTGCCTTAATAACGTTAGAATTTCCCGAGCTAGCTTTTACGTAATAGCCAATAAGAACGCGTTTTCAGTGTTTACGGCGGCGTTAGAAAAATATGGCATTAGTAAAGGAGGATAATTTGGAAATTACAATGTTTACGGAGTTATTGATTCGCCTGGCCGCATTTAGTGCCGAGATAATTCGGAGGAACTATGCAAATGTTAAAAATTATTTCTAAGAATTTTCTCTATTGGAAAGTATTTTTTTTTTTTTTTTTTCGTATAGTGTGTCACGCAGTAGTCCATCATTTGTTAAGGGCGCGATCTACCACAATTTTCATCAACACTTTTTTATTTTTTATTAGTACCAGATATTTTTTTCTTATTTTAGACACAAAATGTGACTAAATTTGGCTCTTATGAAATTTTTTTATCACTCATAGTTTTCGCGTAATGGCTTATTAAAGCCATATTTTGCATGTTTCCGTATTAACGACCACGCGAAAACCAATTGATATATCAAACTGAAAAAAATCACAGTGGATAAAGACATTACAGGCTATAATGACATGCTCATAAAAATAAAGAATAAAAATTATTTGTATTTTTAAAAATGCCAAAACTGAAAATAAAAATTTTAAAAAAAATTCAATATTTGTTTTAAATACAAATTATTTTTATTCTTTATTTCTAAGAGCATGACTCTGTAGCCTGTAATGTCTTCATCTACTGTGATTTTTTTTAGTTTGGTATATCAGTTGGTTTTCGTGTGGTCGTTAAAACGGAAACATGCAAAATATGACTTTAACAAGCCATTACGCGAAAACTATGAGAGATAAAAAATTTCATAAGTGCAAAATTTAGTCACATTTTGTGTCTAAAATAAGAAAAAAATATCTGGTACAAATAAAATATAAAAAAGTGGTGATGAAAATTGCGGTAGACCGCGCCCTTAAAGGACTGACGTGTTGTTTGTGGTGTAGGTTCGTGCTTCGGACTGCCAGATATATTTCCAATATATATGAGAGACACGTATGATTGGATAATATATCTAAGATACCTGCAAAATTCGCGCAATTATTTGGTGAGACACTAAACCTTAAAAATCCTGCACATACCAGAGTAAAATCTATTATCTCATGGGCCACGAACCACAATGCGTTATTTTCAAATGTTTCTTGCAATTGGGGTAAGCTACAAACCAAATAAGTATTTTGGACATTCGCCATTGCAGCAAACGGTGTGTCGCAGAAAACCAGAGAATACACACAATTTTCTGCAATGGATTATCCAAAATATTTCTATGGTTTGGAACCTTTATGTGCTGTCATTTACATGTGTGGCATCTTTACAGACGACTGACCATTAGAGCCCACGATGTTAGGTGAAAAGAATTCTGCAACAGTTTGTTTCAATGTCTTACGTGCACATCTGCAGCTGTGCTTCATGGTTATTGGCAGAATGTATAATAGCACGGGCGTGGCTCATTTGACTTGTGCCAACAGGAACAAGGTTACTGCGACATCACACGTCTGTGATTTGCGGGTAGAACCCTAGACGCTGAGAGTTATAAACAGCCAATCACTGACCACGAAGCAGAGCTGCATATGCGCACATAAGGCACTGAAGCAAATTGTTGCAGAATTCTTTTCACCAAAAATCGTGGGCTCTACTGACCATTATACAGTGGCAGACAACGAAATTGTCGGCTAATGGGAGACCTCAAACAAGCCTATCGATATTTTAGGTCTAGTCGGTTGCCAGAAAATAACGCGAATTTTGCACATCTCTTCGTGTATGTTCCTGGGTAGGGATACAGTAACCTCCATCTGCTAGCTGGTGGGAATAGATCAGCTCACTGTGTGATCAGTATTTGTGAGACGAGTACGTGTGCAGTAATTTGAAACTACACTGATGAGTAGAGATGATGGTTTATCGCGGAAAAACTTGACTATTTGCTAGGCTTCAACATACGTTCAACTTATCAAAAGATTACTGGCTTTTCTTTGTACGTGGAGCTACTGCCCTATTTGACTGAGCCAATAAGAATGCCGCTATTTTAATATTCAATGCATGTTATTGGTCTGCAGACAGCTACGTTGTGTCAGTGTTTTCAAGGCTATGTTGACACAAAACATTTTCGCGATATACCATCATCTCTACTGATGAGTGGAAAAATTCATAGGGAATCCGCTGCACATACTTGTTGCTAGAGCCACGATTTTGTCGCGAAAATATTTCTGCACGCTTTGCTCCAGTGCCTTACGAGTACATCGGCAGGTCTGCTCCGTGGTTATTAGCTGCGTGTCTTCAGTCAGACGCGTCTCTCATTTGACTGCACCAATCAGAATAAAGTCATTGTAACTTCATACTGCTGTGATTTGCCAGTAGATCCCCAAGACAAGTGATCGTTAAAACATCCAATCACTGACCATGAAGCAAAACTTCACATGTGCACATACGGCAGTCAAACGAAATGGTGCAAAAATATTTTCGCCACAAAATCGTGGCTCTAATTATCGCACCTAAAATGTGGCGTGGAATTGAGAAGGAAACTATCAAAACCAAGCATGGCTTCGAAAATCCGAAAATGAGATTAAGGCCATGGACCATCATTTCTACTGCTTTCACGGTAATATTTTTTTTTTCCAAACGAGAACAGATATCGAAGTACTTTTGTACAGTTTTGTTAAAAACTGTTTTGCTATGTCGTTTCATTTTTTTAAACAGTAATTACATAGATATATCTAATTACTTTATTAATGAGAGAATTTTCTTAATTGCATTATTAGCTGAAACCATTGTATATTTAAAAAATTTAGTTAACGTGGTATACACTGATTTTAACAAAATTGTTCAACAGTTTTTCGATAGCTGCTATCGTATAGGATTGACAAAATAACTGAAGAATGTTGGCGAGTTTCACGCGAATATCTAGTCAGACTTAATTACAAATTACACACCATTTAAACTCAAGCGAAATTGTATGTTTTCAAACAATACATGTGTACATACATCCTACTGTAATTTTGCATTCAAAATAAGGTCACAACATGTACTATCTACTGGAAGACGCAGATGTACGAAAAGACGCCTCTAACTAATTTATTACCTTTAAAGTCGGACAAGTACATAATATTCATTGAGGATTAGACATTATCATTTTTTCTTTAAAAACGAACGAAATATTTTATTTGCATGTGCTGTCATGTACATAACTATATTTTAACTATTAAAACTAAGCACAATAATGACTATATACCAAATTTAATTTCCATTAGTATCCCAATTACAAGTGGATGGGTTTGATAGTTTGCTCCTAAGAGTTGTTTAGAGTGTACGTGGTGCAGATTCGTCGTCTTAAGTTGGCAATTCTGGTATTCATGGCTGCGCGACACTGATATTTCAGGAAATATGTGGGTACGACCCATGTCGTGACTGGCTCTCGCCATGTTGGCGCTTGTGTGTGGCGCCATAGCTGGCTGCCGCTGCATGTAAGGAGAAAGCGTTATTTTCCTGCAAGGTAAGATGATGCAGTAACTGAGTTTGCTAACTGCGAGCATTAAAACGTGCCACTAGCTCGAATGCGATTCTTTAACATTATACGTCATCTAAACTGCCTTTGTTTTACAAGTAGACAATAACCTGGCAAGTACGCCAACAATATTTATTGAGAAATTTTTATTTTTCAAGTAGTAATTTTGAGGACAGAGTGCACACGCTTGCGTAAATTGCTGCCGAACGCACATGAGTTGTACAAGAAATTCGAGCTGTACAACTAATAAGATGTCCTTGGGAAAAGGAATGCATCTATCTGACATGTAAGTGTTGTAAGACATTTTATTGATCCGCGAGATACGTTTTAAACAATTAAAAAAAATGAATGAGGAAAGGACTGTCAGCAAAGCTTTTCCTTGAACTTGACGGATTCTTTGTAGTTTATATCTTAATTACTGCAAGGTTGTTATTGCTCCTTTGCCGTCCTTCCCTGTGCTATTACGGCTTCCTTTCCTTCTCCTTTCATTTGATTAATTTACGATAGGCAGCAAATGCAATCGATATAAACACCCGAAGTAATACTCTACACAAAAGCCTTTAAATCTGACTGAACTTTATTAGAAAGGAGTGGGCGAACAGCTGCAGGGAGTTATTTACGTCGCGGGTTCTGTGAAAAAAGTAATTGTAAGAAGAAGACAGCCAAGAGGTAATAAATCTTCAATCCAAATATGGATATTCGTCGTTTAGTTGGATGTTCATAATAACCTCTGAGGTCAGTTGAAGATGTCGGCAACGTCTGTAAAAATAACGTTTGCTCCAATAGTATTGGATAAACATAAACTTTAAACTAATTATTGCCACATGGATTAGCAGCGTGTATATAATGTTATATATATATATATGTATGTATATATATATATATATATATATATATATATATATATATATATATATATATATATATATATACACACACACGTGTGTGTGTGTGTGTTATATACATCTTACTCGTAAGCGTATCCGGAATAGTTTACGTAGTTGTGGAAAGGTGAGAGAAAATAATTTATCAATAGGGAAATATATATTTCGCGAGCTACTGTCCTGCGTACTCAAGATCCGACAATTACACTGGCTGTTGCTCACTGAAATAATAGACAATAAAATAATAGAAGGGGTTGAGTATGCATTAAACAGTGGCTTATAACATGCAGGTAATTGAACTTCCGAAATTTTAATTTTTTTAGACATCAAGTTTGAAATACAAGTACATACCCGGTGTTATTCTAAATCATTCTCTGTTACTTGACTAATGTTCTTCCGTAATTCGTTAGGATTTAGGTGACCGTGAAAATGTATATTTAAAACATTTTAACCAATATTGTTATAATACACTAAAACAAAACCTACTTAAATTTATAGATCGAGTCCTAAGTAATATTGCCTTGAATAATATGACCGTAAAGTCTTCGAACGATTATTTAGTGACATCACCCTTATTCAACGTGAAAGTGAGTCCCGCGTGTGTGTTTTTGTGTGTAATTACTGAGGTTATCGCTTTTCACAAGGTCATAATCATGTATGCATCAACGTACAAAATTTTGCGCCTTGATGTGTCTCAGATAACCGACTGTGACAACGAAAACGTAAACACTGTTACAGTATAATTGATTCCTGCAAGGTACGAAAATGTTTTAGGAAGTACGTAGCGAGATATTTACTTTAGCAAGTTGGATTCTATGATTAGCGTTGTCAAGCGTAATATAAATGAAAGATCAGGTATTCCATTAAAATTAGTAACTACTACCTATTTCTTAGTTTCAATGGAAAGTACGTTACAGTTATAATAGAGTGAGCTATCATTAGTTAAGAAGGACTATAAAAGGCACTACTTTAAGTGTAGCTATGTGCTACATTGAATTATTTGAGAGCCCCGACTGAAGGTTATTCTGTATATGGCATCTTGGTGTTCCTGTGGCCCCAGCGTTGACAGACAACAGACAGGTCCCTAAAAACTAACAACAGCTGGATAATTCATGCAGTTGGAAACTAAATACCAGACATTAATAAATCTACAATCCCTCCCTCACTAAAATACAATTGTATGTATGCTATTATCAACACGCTAAATTATTTCCTCGATATTACGGCCTCTATATCTTCTCTGTTGGGTTGTTAGATAACGTTATCACAGTAAAAAAGTATGTACTTTTACAAACATTTATTTGAAAACTAGTTTCCAAAAAAATCATTTTGTAATTTTACAAAAATATATTGTCGACTTGACAGGAAATGCTTGTACATTTACAAATATGTCTATATATTTGCAAAACTTTTTGTATATTGACAAATAATAATTGTACATTTACAAATAATAGTCGTACATTTACAAATAAACTCTTGCACATTTTATTGTTTGAAATATCACAAAAAACTTTCTGGCAACCAGTTTCCAATATTTTTTTTTTGTTAAAGTACAAAATATGTTATAAAATGTGGCAGACCGTCGAAGGTTATTTTGTTTAATATCAAACACTTTGCTCATAAAAATATATCCCAAATCTCACTAGTCTTCACAGGTAATTTGACAATTTAGACGACCTGCGCATTTCTTGTTGTATTGGCTAGACTGATAAATATTCTGACATTAGTTTATTAGTAAAGAAGGTGATTTATCGCTGGAAAACTTGACTGTTTGCTAGGTTCCAACGTACGTTCAGCATATCAAAAAGTTATTGGCTTTCGCTTGTACGTTGAACTGTTACCTTATTTGACTGAGCCAATAAGAATCCCGCTGTTGTAATATTTGATGCCTGTTATTGGTCTGCAGACAGCTACGTCGTGCCAGGTGTATATCACCTAGTCATACACGTTGTAAGAAACTACAGTATTTTCAAGGGTATGCTGGCACGAAACATTTTCGGTGATACACCATCCTCTCTATTTATTAGCTTTTTCTGATAAAAGTGCAATTATTTTCCTATGATGTCAGCTTGGGTAATCGGGCTTCGCTTTGTTGCAGATTCCTTGCCTTGGTTGACCTGAGTTCCGCACTAGGTGTGAAGGCGTGTTCAGGCAGGCCGCTTTGATGAGGCCTGCCAACTGTGAATTCACAAAAACACTCCTGTGAGTTAACACAACTGAAGTTAACAGCAGAGTAGCACTGTAACGCTGGATCTTCACAAAGAGAGAAAGTAAACAGAAATTATAGCTACATGCACCTCGTGTATGTCACAACATTTGCAGACATATTCAAACAGACACCATTCGAACCATGGGATGTTTGCATACCCGTTTTTGTACTGACAGTTGCGCGAGTTCGCTACATTTGCAAACTAACAAGCGTGACACTGGTGTGGCACGCGACGTCGTATTTGACTGAATAGCGGATGTTTTTTGTCAGCGCTCAACAGTGAGGTTTTCAGAGCTGGCAAGATGTGATATGAGATGAGAATGAAGCAGCGTCAGAATGAAAGGGCGAGGAAAACGGGAGACCCCCGAAAAAAGCCTCCAGCCAACCTTTCCAGACGCGAAAAGCCGGGTCGACCCAGCTGGAAATCTAGAGCCCGGAAAGCGTTGGTAGGAGGCGAGCACCCAAAAATACATTAAAAATAACGATATAAATGAACACTGACTGACTGACACATCAAACTTCAGCCCAAACCACTGAACCTATAATCGTGAAAATTTGTGTGTGGGTTCCCCTCAGGTCGTAGGCGAGCACTAAGAAGGGATTTTTCGAAATTCGACTTCTAAGGGGGTGAAAAGGGATTAAATGTGTTTCCGAAGAAATGTCTATAGAGCTCGAACCCGACGGCCTATATTCGTAAGTTTTACTTTAATAGGACACTCATAAAAATGCATATAGGACAAATTTAAGGATTTTTCTAAATTCAAAATTTAAGGGGGGTGAAAATACCTTAAATGTGTTTCCGATTAACTATTGATATCTATCGAATCCTTCGGGATAAATTATTGGTTATCACTCCAACGTGTTGCTTACGTAAATACCCAAAAAGGAGTATTAGGGTTTTTTGAAATTCTACCCGTAAGCAGTAAAAAGTGGCAACGTGTGTTTCATATGAATCGTCTATATCTTTGAAACACAATTGGCTATCGTCGTAATTTTTACTTTCATAGGTTACTTATACAAATGTCTATGATAAGACTCAAAGACGTTTCGAAATTCTTTAATTAAGGGGTGAAAATACGTGAGATGTGTTTCCGATTATCCTACCATATCTATCGAACCAATCGAGATATCTAAGTGCTCTTTGCTTTAAATTGGTGCTTTTGTAAATATCCTAAGTACTATTTAAAATATATTTTCCGAATTCAGCCCTAAACACGTTAAAAAAGGGGTAATGTGTGTTTTTGACTCACAATCGATATATATCGATCCCACTGATTTTTACATAGCGACGTGATTTTTGTTTAAGATTGATGCTTACTCAAATACCTAAAAGGTAATTTAAGGAATTGTCTAAATTGGCCACCTAAGGAGGTGAAAAGGGGTGAAAAGTGGTGAAAAGCGTTTCCAATTAATCGTCGATATATCTTGAACCCAGCGGGCTAATATTGTGTTTTTCACATCCACGAGACACCAATAAAGTATTCTAAAACGTGATTCGAGGGTGTTTCGAAATTTACTCTCTTAGGTGGTGAAAATACCTTCAATGTGTTTTAGATAAATCCTCGATATCTATCGAACCCGTCGAGATATAGAATTAATTTTTGCTTCAGGATGATGATTACAGAAATTATCGCAAAACGGTTTTAAGATTTTTCGAAATTCGATTTGTCAGTACTGTGCAGGGGTAATGATATGTTTTTTTTTTTTTTTTTTTTTTTTTTTTTTTTTTTTTTTTTTTTTTTTTTTTTTTTTTTTTTTTTTTTTTTTTTTTTTTTTTTTTTTTTTTTTTTTTTTTTTTTTTTTTTTTTTTTTTTTTTTTTTTTTTTTTTTTTTTTTTTTTTTTTTTTTTTTTTTAGTGAATGATCAATTTTGATTAAACTGAACAGGCTAGCGATGTGATTTACACTTCAATTGGATACTTATACAAATGTATAAGATGAAAATTTAAAATATTTAGAAAATCGACACCCAAAAGGGTGAAAAAGCACAAATTTTTTTTCCATCAACCCATGTGATCTATATCTAACCAGTAGCGATACTGAGGTGTTGTTCGCGTCAGAGAGATGCTTACGTAAATATTTAAAAAATATGTATACATGTAAGATTTTTTAATCTGTAAGAAACGTGATTATTAAGAATAAAACTAAGTTAGTCAATATTCAAAGCAGACGATCCGAAAACCAAGAACGAGCGGCGAGAAATAACCTATACACAGGAGTTTCACTACACAGTAACCTATCGAGACGTGGTGTTGTACAACCTCTATGAGCCCAAGACACAAATATTTTATTTTTCTAAATAAAATTTTATTTTCATGAATTATTTCGACGTTACGTGATGCAGTTGTTTGTTACTCAGGTCTAAATTCCGAGAGGTTCTGGGCTCGAATTCCGTTAAAAGCTGCGTGCGAACGTTCAATTCTGATACACAAAAACTACAAGGCAGATCGAATTTGTGCAATTTATATGTAATCGTTTAAAAGGGGTAAAATTGCAGTTCGCTTTCCACTTAGGTTCCTCTACATCAGCTGGCATATCGTCGGTATACTGCCAAAAGTGATTAAGTTATAAGTGTTATTTTGTTTAAAAACAATATTAAATTGTAGATATTACAAAAAATGTGGTAAGTTACAATATTGTGACACAACAGTACGAAACGACGAATAGACTTTAAACTTGGGCAATTGTTCCTGAACAACATACCTATTCCTAGCATTTTTATAATTTTATGTCATTTTGACTTGGTCAATTTTGACAGTAAACCGACGACATATCATCTCACTAATCTCAAGTTTGGGGCACCAAATACGTTTCGGCGAAACCTTTACCCACAGAAACTTTGTCATGGCAATAAAGTTCAAGTGAATATTTTGAAAATATATAATTGAGGGCACCGTCACCAATGGTTGTGCACAGGGTAAATCAGATGCTTTTCATTCGATTCACCTCTAACCTTAGGTGTCTGTAACTACCCCACAACGTCAAATTGGCAGGGCTATAAATAATGCCCAGGCTCAGGTGCTCTGTACAGTCATAATTTCTGGAAGCATTTGCAAGTTAATGAAATATATACGTATTTTCAAAACATAACATTTAATTTGATTTTAAAAACTCCCAAGACAATATCTTAGAGATGGTGGAATATCACGTAAATCTCATGTATCAACATACTCTTAAAACGTTGTAGCTTTACTGATAACAAATGAGTGATTGAACGTTGAACTGTTCCTGGCACGTCTTAGGGTCTTTTCACACTAGAACACTTGTGACCGTCACATGTGACCCCATAGCATTCAATGCCCATAGGACTCTCAAAAAAAGAATCACTGGTGTCGGACACTGCCAGCATTACCAATCTTTGATAGACGATTCAAGTGACCGTCATCAGTGTCCCAGTGTGAAAGCTCTGATATAAACCTGTGTAACACTGGCAGTGACCGGCACAGATACAGTGATCCACTTAGTCACCGGTAGCTGTGTTCGGAGCCAGGTCACAGTGACACACCAAAACACTGCAGTGCCCCAGTGTGAAAGCTCCAATTAAAAAACTATGTATTGCCAAGTTGAGTCACACGTACCGGTCACAAGTGTCCTAATGTGAAAATGCCCTTACTTTACTACAGACCAATCACAGGCATTTACTAGTGCAACAGCAGATTTATTATTGGATCAGTCAAATGGAGCAGGGAATTCACGTATACAAGAAAACCTAGACCTGTAGCAAGATAAAACCTTCTGACATGCTGGACGTACGTTGAAATCCGGGAAGGACTTAAGCGTTCCTGCAGTAAATCACCATCTCTGATAACGCTATGTATTGGGGAAGGTTTTTAAATCTGCGGGGGGAGGGGTTGGGGGGGGGGGGGACCTCACCACTGGTTCCGCCCCTGTTAGCGATACTCGCAGGCTGCAAGAGCTCAGTAAAGTAAGACAGACTCACTCACCTCTCTTGGTGCGGCGGTCCAACATGAGCACGAATTTCTGCTGCGAGCCCGGAAAGTCGACGGCGAACAGCGTCTCGACGCTTCCCCTGAGGCGCCGGCGAGGTTTGATGTGTTTCAGGCTGATCACGAAGTTATCACCTGTGATAGAGTCCTCCAGCACCTTCGATGATTCTGCACAAGACATTGCCACCAACATGTTATATTTGCAGTTCTTCGCCATCACAATTTATTTTTAGTTGTATCTTTATAACGTTTGTAACGCGGACAGGTAAGGCAGTTTTACAGAGATCAAAAATTATTTTAAAGGAAAATAATAAGATAATTCAAGGGAAGATGCCAGCTGGGGAAAGATGTCACACATGTTTTGTATGTTTTGTTAATTATTATTTAATCTTTATTTAACATAAACTTATAGCTCATTACTGACTTATACAAGTGGGTAACGAAAACCGTATCATCTCATTATATTTTTGCAAAATAATTGAACCATAATGGTTTTTAAACTACTCAAGTGTTGCATTTTCCCTCAATCCTCCGAGTAACTTTATAGACATACGTATACATACACACATATAGTTTCGTTACATATACACATTATGTAGGTTTCGTTATTTTAAAATAAGTTTAAATCATAATTCCTAACTGAATTATCTTTGTATCAACAAACATCATAATGTTTTTTGCACTCACAACTTTTTTTATAGATATAACCATAAAGAAAATAAACATTTTTTTTTTGCCGACGAAAGATTCATTAGTGTGCGAAATACATATAGACATTCGTATATACTGTCTTGGGAATTTTGTCGAATCAGATTTATTCATGCCAGTAAAAATAACAACTCCTCGATGTGACCTTTAAGGCTGTAAGTGGTAAATTGATAACGTTTCAAAATAATACGAAATAAAATTAATATTTTTGAGTACGCACGCGTACAGGCGTACAGGCTCGCAGTTAAGTTAGCAGCGAATTAACGCAAATAATTCCGACGTTCCGAAACTTGACGAAGAATTGCTATAGTATTTTCGGAGCCCCACAGTGGTGCAGTAGTGATACTCCTTACTTCCCACAAATGCGATCAAGGTACAATTCATGGTAAGGTAAGTAATGTAAATGGGTTTTACGTCTCGCCGCCAGCGACATCATTAGACACGGTGACACAAAACCCTTTACAATACTAGGACAGTAACTGGATGAGGACTCGACTTAAGACTTTGCTGAGGGAAAACGACTTCCGCGAAACAATGGTAAACAAAAGTCAGGATGGCCAGAGTCGGGAATCTAACCCGGATCCTCCCGAATGCGAGTCGAACGTGTTACCGCAGCGCCATGCTCTGTTATAGATAAGGAGTTTAAATAGAAAATCAATTTTAAAGAATATTAATTTCATTATATATATATATATATATCTTAAAGAAAATCCTTTGAAACAAAAATCAATTTACGAACAGTTTCTGTAAGAATACCGCTGCATAGGAAATGTTGTTCTTTTTCTTTTTATTGTCTAGTACTTAGGTGAACAAGATAATTTTTAAATTAGTATTTTACCAAAAATTATGAACAAATAAAAACCATATTATTTAAGCCATAGTACGCACATAATTTTTTATGTAAAGAGATATTTATAAATTAGAGCTATATTCGATTTTAGTGTTGCTTCGTTATTTAAACTGTATGACTGCCTCTAACGTCTCTAAGTAGGCAAGGTCTTTGCCTCTGAACTGAACGTCTCTTTATTCGCTCACTATAAACTCATTTACGTTCTTAATATTTCATTGTTACACTGCGATAGCACATTAATAAAACTATTAGCACCTTAAAATGGTTAATTTTGTATATGAGAAGAAAAGTGAATTGTGTGATTAACTTTCAAAAGTGTACAATTTGCTGTGAACAGACCATAGAGGATGTTTAACATCCTTATAATCCAAGTCAAAAATCTCCACTAGTAAATATAAATTGCTTAGTTATGTAATCATTCACACAACCACTTAACAACGAAGCTTCGTAAAGCCTAAAAATACCTGAAATATGAACTATGCTTGCTTGAACAATATATCAAATTGCTAGTTTTTGGTTTTAAACTTTTCTAATCATCTAAAACATTCAGTTAACACATGCGAATATTTTTAACTGGGTTGTATATTTCTCGATAATTTTCTAATCGTCGATGATTAATACGTGATCTATTTCAAACACAAAGCAATTTGGAATGTTTCCCCTATTCATAAACATTCTCCCACGTGAGTTAATAGCTCCTTCTAAATTGACCAAGTGAGTCGTGGAAGTCTATTCATGTATGTGGAGGTGTTACTAGCGTTATTTGACCAATAAGTACTTATTTTTTATTTACTCTACGTTAAACGTGGTATCTAACAGATTCAACCTGGATCCTCCCGAATGCGAGGCAAATGTTCTGCCAATGTTCCACCTCACTTGGTCATTATTTTTTGGGTATAATTGTTCTGGGAGTCCTTGTTGCCGAAATATATAATGTAATGCAACAAGTACATTTAAGTGTACTTTGAAATTGGCCTTAGATGTGAGGGTCACGTGGTATACAAATATAATAAAGCAACATATGATGTGTACTGAACAAAATAAATATCCACAAATACAAAAAAGACCATGATAGGTAGTTATCTTTTTCATATGTGATGTAAAAACCACGAAACTTTCTTAACAGAATGCTTTGAAAAAATTCATTGTCTACGAGCACCCATATGGTGCACAATTTTATGCAAGTGTTTTGCAAAATAATGCACTGTTTGTTCGCGAAACAAATTATTTTGCTTGATTTTGGCTTATTTTCATAACACAACTGGTAATACTCTGGGTACAAAAATATGAAGGAAAAAAAAGTGTTTTATTGCTACCAAAAAATCAGGTATATGTTATGATATATTTGTAACAAGACAATGTAGGGATTCTTCGATATGAACATTATCTTGCTTTAAAAATATTTTCAAAAGCACTGTAAAACTATCGTGTTGTTTTAACGACAGTCTGCAGCAGTCTGTAAAATTAGACTGGAAACATTCAACTATTGCGAAGGCCAAAATTTCAAAAGTACTAGCTACTGATTAAGGTGCTCGCTTTGTTTTTAAACAAGTAGTCCGAAATGATGCTAACACCAGCTTATTCAAAATCCTCTGAAACGTACCTCAACGTAAGTCAAGAACTTCACAATTCACTCAAATAACAAAACTGAAAATAGAAGCAATAGACACAAATTATATAGGTTAGCTCCAAATACACAAGATATGCAACACTGAGAATGCCAAAGCGTAGAAACCCTTCGTATACAAAACGGTACCGGTCGAAGTAGATTTCCGAACTGATTTCGCTCGTGTTACATCAAGGGCATATCAGGGAAAATTGCTGGCCACGAGGGCACCTTAGCGTGGCCGAGGCATTCTGTAGACACTTGAACCTAGCGTGGACGAGCGTTGTATCGTTGAAGAACTATACCAGGACCACAGAATATTTAGGAATACAGAAGTGAAATAGCCGGTAGGAAGGCGAACTCAGTCACACACGCCAGCAAAATGGCTTCCCTGGCCAGCAACATGGCGGAGACGTCTACCGCCAATCAGCGTAAGGCGGCTGCCCTGATAGCCGGCAGTCAGGCCAATAGGATAACTTCAATAACGTGCAGGAGCCAAACAAACACGGGGCTGGAAACAACAGCCATGGGCAGCCAATAAGCGGCGAAGTTTGCCCGTATCAAACGAGCCGCCACGTTATTTCACGTCTGGATTACTATTTAGTCTGTGCCAGGACGCTGTCATCTTAGACTGCAGAGCCTAACTGAACTACCAACACCGTCAAGCTTCCCTCCCTCGATAATTGCCACTGGCAGTCTGATATCAAACCATATCCTACGCGGTGACAAGAGTAAGATATATTCTCTCTCCTCGTCGTTGCTCGCCTTACATACGACAATCATTAGTGATAATTACGGACCTGCAAATTCCGTGGTATTTTCTGACAGCAGACTGGACTGCAAGTTACTGTGTGCTCAACTAAGTTCTGCTGTTGCCCGGCGGTTTGTGTCACACCTGAAGGACTTCTTTGAATCAATAATGGAAAGTTAACCGTAAAATGCCCATGATCATGCAATTGGCACAGCCTACGATTTTTCGCGAAAAGAATTCTGCAACAGTTTGTTTCAATGCCTTATGTGCACGTATGAAGTCCTGCTTTCATGGTCAGTGATTGGCTGTTTTTAACTCTCATTTTACCTGCAAATCACAAACGTGTGGTGTTGCAGTAACCTTGTTTTTATTGGCACAGTAAAATAACATTCTGTCAATAACCATGAAGCACAGTTCCACATGTGCACATAAGGTATAGAAACAAACTGTTGCAGAATTCTTTTCGCGAAAAATCGTGGGCTCTAGCAATTGGGTACACACGAAGGCCAGAAACTCGGATGAGTATAGGACAGTGAATTCTAGCCTGTCGCCAAATAACAATGCGAAACTTTGCACGTTGCTCGTGATAATGCAGAACTGCGAATCATCGTTGTACTTAACAAGACCATCACGCCACACATTCTCTTGGTTGCGGCATCACTCCAAACGCCGTCACCTCTGCTCTCGTGTTAACAGCAGCTTACTCGTAGGTAGTGAGCCCATAATTAAGGCTGATGCTTAGTCACCTAGACGTGGTGCGTAATGGCAATGACACAGTATTACAGGATTAGTCAGGATTGAGTGCGTTAATTTTGACATATATATAAAAGTCAGTTAAAATTGTGTATTTAATTTTTCCGTAAAGTGAATATTGTGGGAGTAATGCTACCCTGATAATCTACTTTAAAATTACATTTATTTCAATAAATTAAAAATATATTTGAGTTTTTATTGTTTAACGCTCTCTGAGCGTTTTTGCTTAATATAAAATGATTTATTTTTATGTTATATTTTAAAGTCTATATTTGAGGTAGTACTACTCCCACAGTAATCACTTCAAGGACATATTAAAAACACTTTTTCAACATAACGTTTTAATACGCTGACACCACGCAGAATTAACGCACTCCGTTATGACTTCCTGTATCGTATAAAGTGTGTCCAGTCACTGTGTTACGAGGGCAAGAGCATAATATTAAACGGTGGCTCGTTCCAGTGTATGAACTGTAAAGACCTAAAAAATTGACGGGCTCACAGCCCAGTAGACTATTCAAGAATGACGGTGTGCTCAAGCAGACAACAGCTGCTCATAGCTGCAAGCCACATGACTGGACCGGCATTTAGTTGATTCCAAGAGGTGACAAATAAGTCGAGAGCCAAATGCTTACGTTGCACGAATATACAGTTGTTTGAGTCCTTACTTGAGCAAAATATAAAAACTCATTTTTAGGAAACCTTTACAATGTGCCCTCACGCGTAGACCGAACACCACGGCCACTGTGAGTTTGGTATAAAGTCTATATGGTGTAAATTTACCTGATTTTGACATTTATTTTCCGAGAAATTGCCCGGCACCTCCATTGTGTTGAACTTTAAAACACCCTTACTTCTCGGAAAAACAGTATCTCTGCAAACCTGTTCGCAGAGATACTTCTCAGAAGAGAAATGGCAAAATTAGGCGTGCAATGTACAGACATTGCACGCCTGGCTATTGAACGGCCCGTTTACCCAGCCTCCGTCGGGTGAACTATGTGCACCCTGTCAAATTCCACGTAGAGCTGGAAATAATGTCTATTTAGTCTCCATTAAGTTAATTTTAGTTTCTGTGTACGCCTCATACAACTACCACTTAGATTGTGGAGGAATAATTTGTTTACTGGGGTGAACAACACCAGAAACCACTGATAATTTAATCTCTAGTAACTTCCTTAGCCAAGGATAGCACGTGCGTGTGCAACATTTCAATTCGAGTTAAACAATTGTATTCTATGTGAAATACTTTTTCGTCAGTAAGCAAGTGCCGTTTCTGAACTAATTTGTATGGTAGTGTTCAAGATAGAATGATTTTGAGAAGGTTCTTGTAAGTACCAGAGAACAGGTGCTCGCGTAGTATGTGGGCATAGTATTGATACAATAACGAGTACCTTATTGTTTTTTTTTTTAATTCAAGTACCCCTTAAAACTTTATTCACGAAACCAAACGACTGGGTACTAGAGAAAATCTGAAGGATAGCTTCTTCCGTCTTAGATACGATATTTTTCAGAAATGTGTGTTGTGTACTACCTGGTTGCTGTAAACTGATTATGATGGGAATCATTGTAAAAAAATCCCTCTTCGTAACTGCACGTATTCCATCGTAAACAATATCTCACATATTTACAGTGATGTTGAAAGCAATGGCCAACAAAAATAGGTTTATTCTAGTTTGATGTGTATCAAAGCAGGGACGTGTGTCCTATCCATGACTTCAAACTCTATATTTGGCGAAAGATGAAACTAAATAGATGCAGTAGGTATCCTTGGGTTAAAATGGAAGTGTTTCTGTCCTACGCGATGAGCGATGATGGTCATTAGTTTCAAGAGGAACACGATATGTTTCTGCAGTAATAGACCGAAGCTCTCTGCTTCAACGCCAAGGTCGCAACATCTTGTCACGTACCTATCTTCAGATCTCTCGCCTCGCAAGCTCATTCGCTATTTTCATTCAGTTACTAAAAATATACGAGGTCTTAGACTAACGGGGACAGACATTTATTCCGATCTTGAGTATGGATTTTAAGATCCGAGCCTATTAGCAGAATCATTGGTGAACGTTTCAAGTACCGTATGTCTTTTAATCAAGGACAGCGCATTTATTCGTACAAAACGTGTAACTGGAACCACTGATTTTTGGCGAAAATAATTTTACATTGACTTGTTTCTATGACTTGCGTGCATCTGCAACTCTGCTTCATGGTTATTGGCAGCGTGTCCTTATGCATAGGCGTCTCTCATTCGACTTTGTTAGTGAGAACTAGGTTACTGCAACACCATACGTCAGAAATAACCGGGTAGAGCCTCAAGACAATGAGATATTCCAAACATTCTATCGCTGACCATAAATCAGAGCTGCAGATGTACGCGTAGGCACTGACTGAAACAATTTTGTGCTCAGCTATTTTAATAGAAAATCAGCTGATGTGTGTATAACTGACGTAGGCAGTGACTTGGAACCGATACGCCGAAACCTAGAAGAGAGCCGTCATCGGGTGATGCCCGGAAGCAGACGATATTTTGACGCAAACAACGTAATGGCAGACAGCTGGTTCCAATTGACAATGGCGCAGGCCAAGGATAAATGATGTATTTCTTGTGACACGCTAGCGGGGCGATAGTGAAACTTCACAGATTGACACATTGCGCCAGGTCAAGTGGGGCCAGGCGATACGGTTTCACGCTGACCCTCAAGCTGTTCGCGGAGGAAGAAGAAAACAAAAAGAGGGCGTCGTCAAGGCTGTCCGTGGCGGTCGTCACTTGCACCGAAATAACGAGACGAACAGCACTGTGCACGCGCCGCACGGGAGTGCAGGCTACTGCACGCGAGCTGTCTGCAGTATTGTTCCCAAGATGGTTATGTAGTTGCTCGTGGTCA
Organism: Medauroidea extradentata; assembly: GCA_003012365.1. Taxonomy (NCBI): domain Eukaryota; kingdom Metazoa; phylum Arthropoda; class Insecta; order Phasmatodea; family Phasmatidae; genus Medauroidea; species Medauroidea extradentata. The sequence continues at coordinate 121,419 of PNEQ01024568.1, read as the reverse complement.
AGTCAATCCTTAAATTTGCCAATACATCCGATTTTTGTCTTTCCGCCATTTGTTATGAGTAGAGCCACGATTTTATGGCGAAAAGATTTTTGCAACATTTTGTTTCGATTCGTCATGTGCACACCTGCAGCTCTGCTACATCGTCTGTGGTTGGATGATTTCACTCTCACTGGCCTTGGCAAATTATAGACGTACACACTCACAATAATCTTACTCTGATTGGTGCAGTCAAATGAGAAACGTGTCTGAACATAGACACGCTGCCAATAACCTTGAAACAGAACTGCCGATGTGCATGTGAGTCACTGAAACAAAGTGTGGCAAAAATCTTTTCGCGACAAAATCGTGGCCCTAGTTATGAGGCGTATTTAATTCGTGTGAATAAACTTCTGATAAGAACACGCTTCTGTAGCAATAGCAACTAAAAAGTTAAAAATAATTATTTACTATGAAGATTTTTCTCAATAGCTAAAGGATGTCCCACAATTCAGAATAACTAAAATTTTTAAATGCTCTTAAAACAAGAATATAATAACTGACCAAACAATTAACTTTAATGTGAAAAAGCGTGGGTACTTGATATCTGTTGTTTTAAATATTTTATCGCTAATCCAGGTCGCAAAGGTAGAGTCATTGTGAAAGTAAGTATTGAACATCCCGCGCTTTTTTACATTAAAGTTAATTATTTGGTCAATGAATTCACTCTTATTTTAAGCTTATACAAAAAATTAACTTATACTGAATTGTGAGACATCATAATGCTGTTGAACAAAATATTTATATTAAAAGATTATTTTCACAATTTTATTTGATATTGTTACAAAATAGTGTTTCTAGGTATAATTTTTCTTTTCGTATTAAAAGAAAATGGAAGATATTAGTAAATTTTTTATTTTAAAATAAAATTTTTTTCTAAGAGGTATCAGTACCCGTTATTTTGGAATAATGTAACTTCTGCTTTTAATTTGGCCTGTACATTTTATATTGTGTTTTAGACATTGACAAGGCACATGCCACAGACGCTTAGGGTAACTCAGGGGAAGATGCCAGTTGGGGGAAGACGCCTGAGGTGGGCCTAGTTCCGAAGAAAAACACAGCAGCTCTTGCCACTTTCCGAGACAGCGTATTACCGGTACCAGACACCATTAATAGAGACACTGGAAAATCGCGGAAATGTTTAAAATAGTCTCCAACAAACTGTATTATATTAACCGTGACACGTGTGAACAGTTTTGGGACAAATCACACACGCTGTGTGTCCAAGCTGTGCAGTTCTAACTGGGCCTGTTGTAGAGAGAAAAAAAACTACAAATAAACGATAGCCAACGTTGACACGAAACATTCAGTTTCATTTACATTACGTTGGAGCCTAGCAAACAGTCAACAATTCCCGCGATTTTCCAGTGTCTCTAACCATTAAGAGTCACGTCGCGTAGGATCGTTGTTCATCGTTTTACGATTTAAAGATATTGACTCGCGAGTACAGTTGATAGAACAATATATTATTTTCTCATAAGACTTAAAATAAGTACGTAAATGTTGGGTGTAAAACTTATTATATACAAAGTAGTAACATTATTTAACGCATTTAAGTGTAGTGAGGACGGTTCACGCACATAATATTGGAATAAATTAAATGCGAGTAGCGTCTTCCTCCAATACGTGGGGTATGATGCCATCGTAAGGTGTTGATGATAACAACCAAAGTTATTTTCGTGCATTAATATTTATTTACCAAGGAGGTTAATTTTACACTTTTTTTTTTCCAAAAAGACTATGCACCGCACCTACGCTTTTGCGTGTTTGTACGGAAAATTACGTTCTCAGTGCCCCTGTAAAGATTTACAACATTGAAGAGTGTGGTCTTCAAATGAAAAATAATCCAGGTCGAGTGATAGCTACCAAAGGTAGCAGAGACGTTCACCAAATACGTCTGCAGAAAAAGGTGATACGATCAGCGTAATTGCTTGTTGAAATGCCGAAGGGAATTTCTTACAATCATACTTAGAGAGCTGAAAAATTCGCGTTTTCTTTCAGGCGCAAGCTATAATTCCAGTAACTGTAAGTTCATGCTGCGTTAAAAATTTTCCGTTGACTTGTTTGACGCCGCCTTGAAGTCAATGAACTAATAGTAACAATGCAATTAAATGCGGGCCCATATCACTGTGTCAGCTTGCAGCCAACGAACAGCTGATGTCTATTAGAGTACACATATATTCTTGGAGGCTAGCCTACAGGCCACTGAACCAGCGAATTTTTCCCGTCTCTATCCATACTGCATTTTTAAAGGAAACAGGTAGAAGCCTGAGTTTGAAGATGGCATGCCACCTGGCTCACACGTAAGAAAGAATGAAATTTCAGCGTATGTAAATTTCGAGGTATTTTTGGACTTGTTAGAAACACATTTGTACTTCTAAAGGAAGCAGGAAAATGTTTGCTTGTTTTGGATGGCCATAGTTCCCACTGTTCTGATGTTGATGTACTGGACTTCGCAGCAGACAACGGCATAATACTACTAGGCCTTCCAAGCCACACACTCCAGTATTTGCAACCCTTGGATCGATCGTTCTTTAAACCTTTAAATACATTTTGGCAGCCAACTATAAACTCTTGGATACACAGTAACCCGGGCAGAAGACTGACACATCTCCAATTTAGAACATTGTTGAGTTCAGCTAGGATTCGAGCCACTACAGTGGGCAATGGTAGTGCAGGGTTTGCTGCGTGTAGCATCTTCCCTTAAAACCCACAAAAAATTCAATCTTATGCTCTCGCGGTGTAATACAATGCTTCTACAAACTACGCTGATATTGGTAATGCAAGTGAAACATCTGTCACTCTTGCAGGCAATAGCGAGACACCAACTGCATCGCCAAGCGCCTCCTGACGAGGCAACTGATCCTGCCAGTGATGTGTCAACACACTCAGTAGGAAATAATGGCAGCATGAGTTCATTCCAAGAAATATCACATGTCCCTGTTCTTAGGATGCCTAAGCCGACCAGTCGGTCGAAGCAGACAGCAACGGTGCTGAATACACTAGAAAGACTAACGTAAACGCGAAAAGCAAAGCATGAGAAGGAACTGAAGATGAAAAGCAAGAAGAAAGAAAACAAATACCTGCTCCCCAAAGGAAAAGAAAGGGGAAAGTGAACTCATCATCCTCGTGCAGTGATGCAACTTGCTCAGATAATGGTTCTTATGAATAAAGTTGAGTAGTTGCTCTAGAGTAGGTGCTCGGTAAGCGTGTTGAGCTCCAACTCACAGCATGAGATGAGTACGTTCTTAATTTGGTATGAATAGAAAAAGTGATCGACTATGAGCAGGTACTCACGTGGTAAATCGCCTGCGGGACAGTGCGCCATTATACGGCGCCGGCTGTAATGTGATTCCACGTACCGATACCAGTTTGACACTTACTGTGAACGAGGTAGGTTACAATGACCGACAGGGATAACAATAACACGGGACAAACCACCGAGCAAAACACGGGATTTGTTACGGTCGTAAAAGACTATCAAATACTGTTGGACAAGTAAAACATTCCTGATATTAAAAATAAAAAAGTGAAAGCAATTGCACGTATTAAAAATAGATTGCAAACAGAATTCGGAATCGCACTCACAGAATCCCAAATTTGGAAGAAGGTGAACACTTTAAAAACAAAAATCAAGAAGTCGGACATAACGAAAACGGAAAATAAAAAAATCATTTTGAAACCTTGGGAGGCCGAATTTCTTCGCGTCTTGGAAGGTACCTCGAACCCCACCATTGTGCGAATGAGAGGTAAGTGTAAATATATTATTCTCTACACGTTTTGTATTTCTGTTGTGACGTACACTTATTCTCAAGAAACAAATTATATCACAATGCATGGAATTTCATTATGATTGACAACAGTTAGCAATTTAATTGAACATGTAAGAAATAGTTAACCTTAATAATTAAAATATTACAATTCATTCCTGTACTGTTGTCAAATTACATCACATGTACATATATAAACATTGTACATTGTTGAAATAATTGTGTTTTTAGGAGCAGTTACTGCTAGCGTAGCTTCGTTTGAACCGTGTCCAACAGCTAGTGGACAAGTGTGTGAGAATGATATGGACGGCGACAAAGAGGATGATGATGTAGAAAACGACGCAACTACGATGGATTTGAACATATCACCACCGTCTAGAGAAACCGGGCCTATGGAAAATAAAAATCAACACGCTAACGTCAATGAAGATGATGAAACGAAGAACTTGCCATTGCCACAACTGCAGCGCTTGGTGTTGTTACAACAATTGAAATATTTCAAAAATACCGAAAAACTGGTGGACATTCAATTGGCAAATGTAAATCAAAAGAAGGCCGAAACAACCCCAAATATAGCAATCCATCTAACAATGAGTTTGTTTCCCGGACAAGAATTTTAAGCAGCAACATTTATATTGTATAGCCTACATTTGTACTGTTGTACTTAACGTTGCATGTTATTATTCATTGTGCTTGAATACGCAGTAAATCAGACTGTATTATTACACAAATATAATCACGTAAATATAATAAACTAAATTACATTACAAAAAGAAAATAAATATAATGACAAAATAATCTTAATACTGTATCACGTGAATGATGGCTCGTTCGCGTGTGTGTTTGTGAGCATGTGTGCACATGACTGTGTGCATACATGCCATGTAGGTACATGCAATCATGTGTAGCCGCTTTGTTAGCGGGTTTACTCGCAGCGATTGACACAGATAGTCCAGCTAAACATACACGTGAAATTATTATGTTTTGGGTTTCACAGCTTACCAATGGTCTCCTTCCTCCATGCGTACATGAAGAGTATATAAACTAATGGAAAGAATTCACTTACTTATATGTTCATACGATGTATAACACCTGCAATTGCTTGTATTCTTAGCATACCTTGGTTTCGTACAACTCTACCCCCATAATTGTAAACAGCGTTCGGAAGGTCACCAACTGCAGCTTCTTCAACGTCGAAAGCAAAGTCGTCATCATTCAGCCGTTTCGCAACATTGTGCAAAACCATGCAGCTAAGTATAAGTGAAGGAATATTTTCAGTTTTTATCCTTACTTTGTGTTGTAAAATAGGGAAACGTTGTTTTAACTGTCCGAAACATCTTTCAATAATTACCCTCTCTTTTGCTAACAATTTGTTGAAAGATGTTTTCTCAGGTGTGACAGGATGACCGAATGGTGTCATAAGCCATAGGCTGAGGCCATATCCGGAGTCTCCAAGCAGCAAAACACTTGCCCCACTCCATCCCATAATGGGATGTATCGCAGAATTCTTCCAAATACGAGCATCGTGAACTGATCCAGGTCAAGATGCATCCACACTTGTAAATTCTTCTCTTGAATTACACATTGCTTGAACATTTATGCTGGTGAATTTTTTTCCGATTCACATATTCGTCGCATATTCAGAAGGTTTAATAACAGGAATATGACTACAGTCGATTGCCCATATCGCTGATGGGAACCTATATGTTTCCTGCCATTGTGCCTTTACATTTTGTAGTTCTTCTACAGAAGATGGAAACTTGATCCAGTCATTCGATTTTGCATTTACAGCAGCTATAACAGAACTTACTGTTTTTGACACAGTTGACTGATGAACGCCTATGTCCTCGCCCACGCCACTATGATATCCCGGATCACTTACGTAGCGAAGGAAAACTCTCATGTTCTCTTCGTTGTTCAGCGAACCTCCACGTCTTTCAAAATTTTCACCTGACTATCCACTGTAGATTTACTCGATCAAATCTGTGAAGAGTTCGAAACTTTCTTCCCTTGGTCTACTACGCACATGATATACTTTGACCGCACGAATGGACATAAACTCAGCCATTTCAAATTACATACGTACTCTACAAAGGTGAATCTGCTACTGGGCAAGCTCAACATATCCGTGAGTATGTGCTCAATATCTGAGCAGCTCCTCTACGTTCATCATATGAAATTTAGAGTGTGTGCTCACAGTCAATCGTTACTCACCAGTAGAGCACCTGCTCAGTTAACGAGGTGAGCATGTCCTCTTTTATTCATACAAACGCAAGCATATGCTTCAGTTTTCAAACTTTTCACTGTAAAAAAAAATTGTACTTTTACAAAGAAAAGCCTTGGAAACCCAATTGCCAAATAAATTCCTTGTAAAACTACAATGGTTATCCTTGTAATTAATTACAAAGTATATGTTTGTAAAATTACAAGGACCAGCCTTTCAATAGGAAAAAAAATAAATTTAAATGTTCATTGCACTTCATAAATAACACTGAACTTATTTATCAAATAACTTTTGAATAAAGAACGTAAACAAGAGATTATTTTGAAAAAGTAAAAAAAAAAAAAAAAAAAAAAAAAA
>PNEQ01024568.1:74447-105225 GCA_003012365.1 Medauroidea extradentata | reverse complement strand
CTACCGATCAGTTTACGTAGCTTGAAAGGTGTGTCCCAAAACATTAAGAAAACAATGAACGATAATGTTAAAGTTTTCGCACTAAAACTAAGTAAATAATGGATATAAATAAGGTGTTAATTTGGTATGCTATATGCGCGCTGACCCTATGATAAAAGCTAAACCATTCAACCCGATAAAATTATGTATTTAAAAAATACTCCTAGTTCGATAATATTGCTCGCTGGGGACGATTGTTGAGGCCAATCCGTTTGTTCCTCATTCTTCGAATAACAAGTCTAGTTCCTATTTCACCTGTCCATGAGGCATTTAGGCCGTACCTACCATCTACGACTTTTCAATGTCGTCACTTTCAAAGTAGGAAACAATAGCAATATTGTTCATCAGAACATTCTACCTTGCGACATAGCTAAATAAATTCATGTTCAAACAGGCGTATAGTGGAACATTTACACTTCTAATTTATTAACTGAAGCACAAGAAATTAGGAGTATTGGTATTTACAAACTCTGAAACGCGAGTCACTGGATCCGTAAATTCTAGGCTCAATTATCCAAGCAAACTCTTGAAATTAATTAATTACGAACAGCACGTGTACTTCTAGCGATCTTATTAGAACTCAGATTTTGTGGTCATATTTTTTACGAGGGAATATATATATATATATATATATATATATATATATATATATATATATATATATATATATATATATATATATCTTTGCAACGGTTCACAAAATGACACAACTCTGAAGTGTCCAACTTAACTCTTGCGGGTTCCAAAGCGAGTTTTGTAAATTTCCAAAGTTATGTGTTTACCGACTGGTTTACCAGACAGAGTACGGCTAACTTATGAATTAGTGATAGGCTTCTTCTTCTGTCCATTCCTCACAAGTGTAAAAAAAAAATAAGCGTTAGTCATTAATACTAATGCCCACATGAACGTAGAAGATTGGAAAGTGACTCTGTTGGCATCCTTGACTGATTTGCTTCCTGTTTGTTCAGGCATGGTGTTACGAACGAATGTTTTGCCACGTCCTGGTGATGGTGTTCGTGACCCGCGTTTGGTTATAATGTGTGTCGATGCTCTGTCTCTTACGTGATTAATGTTGGGTGATTGGGTTCGTATTAAGCAGTGTTGTAGTATGCCCGGCTAGCTCTAATTGAAATAAAAAGACAGAGGGGTTTCCTTTTAAATCTGCCTAAGGGACTCACGCACTGCAGGTTGCGTCACTAGAGGTAGATACTTATAGTTTCTTTCGACGAAAAGAATAGGCGCTTCCTCCTGCGGCTTTTGATCGGTCTCGACTTTAATTATGTTGCAGGTACCGGCCGCGATCACCCGAAAAGTCCACACTCCGGTGACCCCGAGCTCGCTGTCCACCGTCCTTACAAACCCGACGACGAAGATCCCGACACTTGTCCTCCGGAGCTCACACACACCCGGCTCGTCTTAAGACTCCGTTGCGTCTCTGTATCGCGACTTTTTTCTCAGTGCCTCGCGTCTCGCATCTTTGCTCTCCTGGGCGGCGTCCCCTTCCCGCCCCACAGGACTCATGGGGGCGGGTAGGTTCCCCCGACCAATCAGAGCGAAGCCCTGGCCCGAACATTGCGTGCGTCCCTTGTGGAAGCCTCCGTATTTATTTAAAATCAAATTAAACATGGGCACATTCTCACAGCAATTACAAATAAAAACCTTAGCCTAATTACCACTTGCTATATTCAATTAATATAATTCTAGTTCAAATTACGTACGTTACACGGGGTCTGTTGGGGGAGGGGGAAAGGAGAAGAAATGTGTAGGCGAAAGAGAAAGAGAGAGAGGATTGTATGGCACCGAGACAGGAGGAGATCGGGCGCCCCCCTTCTTGGACAGCATGTGGTACGGCCCACCCATCAACTGCTCTATTGTCGCCAGACCGGCGGGCAATTATCACTCTTAAAAACTATAATCATTATACATAAAATTATCTTAATGTTACTAGCATATTCGAGTCTGTGACATTCCACAGGTTAAAACGATACCAGACACGATACCTCTGTGATAATATTAGTAATAGTAATATTTTCTATTGTTTTTATACTGGCCTATCATAGGATCCCACAGACCCCTCACAATCAATACTGAAGTTAAAATGGATGGCAATATGTTACATATGACAATAACGGCCCCTTCATTACAATCAATCATTATAATTAACCTCAATTACATAAATTTCTATATATAAAATTATCAATAAAATAGGGCCGTCACAGTTTCCTTAGTCATCAAGTAAATTTTTTTGAAGTAGCAGCCACTAATTTTTCTTATCTTGGTTGCTTGTTGCACCCATTAATTATAAGTTCAGACTTTGTAAAGTAAGAGCGAGATTCCACTTTCAAAAATTTTCAAGTTTTTTTAAAGACTCCTTACTTTAAGGCTACGAGTCCCTGTTAATGCTATTTTAGTAAGTTTTATTTTTTAAATACTGAAACAGAGCAGATATTGCATAACCGTTACATAGAAATGTTGGAAATTATTTGTACTATTAAGCCAAATTTTTTCGAAACATAAGTTTTTATCATTTTCGTTAATTATTGACTTTAAGAAAATGTAATTGTGTCGATATAGAAACTTAAATTTTGAAAAAATTATGATACATATCACAAACAATTTCCAACATTTATATGTGACGGTTTTGCGGCATCTGCTCCCTTACATGATTTAAACAATTTAAATCGCTAAAACATCATAAATAGGAACCCATGGATTTAATAATTTCACTGTCGCTTAAATAATACTTAAATGTTATCGTATAAGAAACACTTTAATATCACTATGTCGTTTTAAGTAATTACAACATAGAAGTGTTCAGTAATACATTTATCACGTTGGTTATGTGCAAATCAGATAGTTCAAAGCCACATCGTCACCTTGAGTTCTGTTATAACTTACGGCTTGTACACAGTTTATTGAAAAAACTCTGACGTATATACTGTGCTTACATCATAATGTTTTTTAAATACCTATTTTTTTCCATGAAGTCTTTAGTCGCTGTTCATTATTCGACCGTTGTCCACACAGTAACATTGATCAACCGGTTTATCGGACACACCAGAATACATAATTCCGAAGAGAACGTGACATTTCTCGTAGTTAGTAAATAAGGTGCAAAATTTTTTTCAGCGTAGGAAACGCTGATGGTACGTGACGCAAGTTCGTTGCTTACAGTACCTACTGTACAGTGTTTTATGTAATTATAATAATTCCCGTTGAAGTGAATTAATCTAAGAGAGGTATGAAAGGAAATATTTAATAATGAGACAAATTTTAAAAAGAGACCGGTTTTCATGAGTTTTATCGGTTAGAAGAGTACATCTGTGGAGAACATAATCCTGTATTTATGAGAGAAGAGTAACTCAGATTCCTATCTCAAACTGACTGAAGTTGTTTTGTGTGTTTAGTAAAGAAACACAAATTTTTGCGATTTTCGGTGCTGCTGTATAGTTTTGCAGAACATGATATGAAGTACAAGCCTTCATATAGGTCGAATTTACACATTGGCCCAAAACCCGACCTTGGAAGGAATGAATAATTGTGTAACTGGTGCTTGGCTGATCGTGAAACGCAACCTATGTGCCTGAAGCATTTAGTGTTGGTTTTTCGTCCAACATCGAAGGGATTGGGTATGATTGGCGTTGACTTGGGTTTTGTTTAAACATTGGTTCATACATTGGTGTTGCATGTTTCCAGTGATTCGCAGTGGCCAAACGAGAAAATTTTGTAGTTAATAGCTTATATCAGTAGAAAAGTTTGCCGTGAGCCCCTCAACATTATCTATATAATACTATAAATGTGGCAACAACTGCATGAGACAGAATAAAAAAAAATTCTTTCACCATTCTGCAAACGTATACACAGTATGAAAGTTATTGCAGCAACTGACACAGCTACTTCATAATTCATTACCTTGGCTCAAAATTGGCGAAATGGCTGACCAGCCATGAATTTGACCAGAGTGTAAATGATGACTGGTCATTCTTTGTCCATTGACCATTTTTCCTTCTAAGATTGGCCGAATCTATTGGGTAAATGTGTAAATCCGGCTAGGGCGCTAATGTCTAGCGGAGTGTTTAGCCGCAGAAAGTCGGGACTGGAATCTGTCGCAGACGGGGTGGGAGGAGAGAGGGGACTCAGGGCAGGCTACTGTCTCCGAGGTTGCTCGGGAGGAGGGGGGAGAGGCGCGAGGAAGACGCCAGGCAGGGGCCTGACCTCGACCAGTCGCGCGACTCCCCACGCCTTGTAAAGCCAGCGTCCAGTCTTCGGCACACTCGCGGAAGTTGCACACAGGCCCGTGCTTCTACCGCTGACACTCCCCACCAACATCCACCGTCCTCCCCTCCCCCCATCGACCTCGCTAGGTGGTGCACTGGTATACAATACATAGAGGCACGATTATTTCGCGTATTGAGCCTAGGTCAGGTTGAACGTCAATAACGTATACTTCACTCTTCCTTGTGTGATTAGACGAGAGGGGTTTTAACACACATTTGACGACTGCAAGCTAGTTATAATAAATAAGGAAACAAGTCGCGGAGATAGCACGTGCTACAGATTTGTACTGTTAGACGCCAATGGATATACGGTTTCAGCTGGTTCACGTATAGAACTGAGAAGTCTAGGTAGGCTGTTGTCAGATGAATACGTGAAATACTCGGGCCTCTAACAGTAAATAAATAGCTCCTACCTGCAAATTACGCGTGAGTTTCTGACTGCAGACTAGACTGCAAGTTGTTCGCAAGCCCGACGTCTTTCACTAGTATACAATGTCGCGGCTTGCAGCAAGAAACGATTTTGGCCAACGACGGTACATATAGTGACCAATCACTCGTAAATCAGTAAAATATGTAAATGACAGTACGTAGATTGTGTTAAGGCTGTGCATATCTAAGTAGTCTAAGTCTCTGCCCAAATAACAAGGAGAATTCTGCATATCTCTACATACAACTTATGGGTAGGGTATCCGAAGGCAAGGCATCACGCCTCAAATTCCACAGACTTCTAATACGGACGTCCATAGGCGTCTTCCAAGATCTGAAGAATGACGTTAAATGAGGCCCTGTAATGGTGAAACGACGTAATGCGAAATGGGGAGAAACGGATGGGTGTACTCCGAGCGTTTCCCATGCGCGAAAATCAGGACCAAAGCCTCCGGGAATACAATCCGAGTAGCCATGGTGGAAGTGGAGTGGTCTACTACTTACACAGCCGCGGTCCTCGGGGGTGCGGTGAAGGACTTACATCCGGGAGGTACCGGGTTCGTTTACTGATTTCAGTTTTACTTAGTTTCTTGAAACTGATCCAAGTAAATGTTGGAGTGGCTGCTAATTATATAGGACTTCGTTGATTACGTCCTCTGCGCCTGTCAACCTAGTAGTACTAAGTTGACGGTAAAGACATTTTGATCTACCCGATTTTGAGACTGGAGCTTGGTCGAGGCGTAATAAACATTTATTATATTACTACACATGATTAAGAGAATGAGTAAGAGTATGTGCGGAACACAGGCTGTCAAATATTGTGACATGGGCTCGCAAGACTGCAACGGTGATTTAAAAAGTTCACCAATAATTTTAATTATTCTAATTATATTAGTAGTGGACATGAGAGGAAACTTGCAATGAAAATCGTCTGCCATTACATAATAGGTCCTTGTAGCAATTTTTAAAAATGCATATTTTATTTTAGGAAAGAGGGTCTTCAGAAAAATACATATATACATACGTCCTTTTTGAAGCTGGAAAATGAGTACCAAATCTTGTAACCGTTAGACACAGGGCACTATACTTTCTTTCCGTTCAAGTAAACGTGTTTTTGTCAAAAAATTATTTCAATTCAAACGACTTTACTAGCACTAATCGACAGTTCTTATTGCTCGGTATACATAGAACCTTGCCACCACTGAATTTTCTGTGGGGACTTATATTTTTTTAATACCTTGAAAACTGTATCACTTCTTGCATTTTTCCTTTGCTGGATGTATTACACCTCATGCAAAAAATACTAACTCATGTCATAACTGAATAGTCAGGGATATAAACATCCTAAGATCCTATAGATATATGGTTGCACCGAGATGAAAACCTCCACTGATCCTATGGATCGTTTGGCACATGAACAAGGAAACCTAGAAAGCTCTAACAGATTACTATTTTTAAACGCCCGTTTCTCATTTATTGTAGAATAATATAACGTGTAGATCTACAAGTCGATCATACTTACCGGTATAGGCTATGCTGGAAATGAAACTTTTTTTTTGCCTTCAAATTGTATTTTTTTCCCTCAATCTTACTTGCACTTGTCGATAACAAGCGTTTTAATACTACTAATTAACACTATGTACTCAAGTAACAAACGAGAAAATGAAAGTTGATTATTTATTATTGGTGCATGGCGTGAGTATTCCCGAAATGACAAAAATGTTGAGTGCTCTTGTACACAACTACTCAAAGTTATATGGTTTTCATTCAAATGTGATGGATAGTTACTATCTTTAATTTTGCATAACTGTGTTTTTATGATTTATACATACAGTGCATACATAATATGTATGTTTAGGTAGTTAAATAAGCCTAATTGATAGTATTATCAAATAAATCTTGTTAAAATTTTAAATCAAGAAGATGCTAAGAAAAATTCAGCACGATGTGTGAGACGGGCTGTTAAGATTCCACTATACACACATTGTACAAATGCTTTGTTTTAAAAGCGTAGTATTTGTTATAGAATATAACTAAAAAAATGTTTGTTTGAAGATCCAATTATATGTATGTGTTATTTAACATATCTGCACTAAATTTGCATTAAAAGTATAAAACTAATTTAGAGCAAATATGTTAAAGAACACACGCATTTAATTGGTTCTTCAAACAAACATTTTTTATTAATGCTCTATAAAAATACTATGGCTTTAAAACAAATAATTTGTACATCATGTGTATAGTGGAATCTTAAGGGCGCTGCCTAACCCGAGACGTGGCGCGTGCAAGGATAGGGAAATACATGTTAAATTACGTTCGATGTGGCTTAGTATCCGTGGAACCTATGCAACCATTGATTTTTTTTTATCTCGATGTACTGATATAGCTATAGAATCTTAGGCTGTTTTTAAATACTCTGAAAACCACGAAAAAAAGAAGTATTATCAGTATAAAAAAGAGTAGAAAACATCTACTCATATTATTTTTTCTATACATGTTTATTTCAGTAGCAATATTCTCCACTTCTCAGCGCAGAAAATTGATTTTTCCCGAAGCAATACCATTAAAAATGACAGAGAACAGTTCAATATAATTTAACATGTATCCTTGCTCACGCTGCACGCCTCTCAAATAGGCAGCGCCTTTTTTTAAATATAAGACAAAAAATTCAAACTAGAACGAAAATAGCGTTTTTGGCTTCAGTCTTGATCCACCCAGATTCCACTCGTGCTACGAAACATGGTGGATTCCAGACGGCTACCGCGAGGAATTTCCATAGAATGCTGATGCATTCCCTCAGATTGTACTTGGCGGACATAACCTCGCTTGACCGTGCGTAATTGTCGGGCAGACTTACAAGGCTGCCGCAGTCACAGGCGATACTGCTCTTTCACCCGGGCGGTCATACCACCAACTAACTCTCTCCTACAGCTGCGACACGGATACTGACACTAATTATTGTGCACAGCAACAGTTGAAGATTATTCCCTATTTTACTGCGGGGACTTTCGTAGAAGTTATAGGGATATTCCCATCGAACATCTGTCTATATTCTCGGAAATATGTACTTCCTTTTTTATGGGGCTTCCCAATCTGCGCTCGAAGTATGTTGCAGCGAGTAGCAATAACCTTCTTTTAACGGGACTTCGTAACGTGCAATACAGCTGTGTACCTACGAAAAGAACAGTCACTTTAATATATGTCGCTATACGTTTTGAATATTCAGTGGAATAATACCAACAGTATTCGGAATACAGAAACATGCGTGAAATATAAAATATAACTAACACAAATAACATATTGTGATCACCACGCAAAGTTTCACAAGAAAAACTAATAACAGTAAAGCTCAACATGTCAGATGAGTGGTTTCCGCATAGAGGCGATAATGGATTGCATTCGCCAGTCAGCGGCACCATTAGCGCACCATCAATGTTGTGCCTCATTCAAACAAACACAGCGTCCATTTCCGGCAGGGTCAATCCCGGATTTTGCACGTGGTAATTTTGCCGGACGATGCAGTTGGTGGGCGGGTTTCTTAGGGGATCTCCAATTTTTCCCGACCCCTCATTCCGGTGCCTCCCCATACTCACGCCATGGCATCCTTCACGAGCGCTAAAGACTTAAATATTAATCGCTGACCAAAATCTCTCACTTACTCTATACGGAGCCACTTAAGGTCCTTGTCTAACAAGTTTGTAGTCACTTAGTTTAAAAGAGGAATAAAAGTTAACATTAATCACTCCTCAATTAATACTTTAATAACATTTTCAAACAATAATTACTCTACCTGATAATTTATGAAAGAATTCTGCTATGTATATGATATAGTTTGCAATTGTTTCCTCTTATTTTCAGTATCTAAAGGGTAACTCTTAGCTCATATTCTTCTTTGCTTCTTTTTATTTTACGCAAGCTTTCTAGTTTATATGAAGGATAATCTGGGCAACTTTTTTTTTTTGATTGCTCATTCATTCAACATGAGATCTCCACTTTTGTCGGTGTTCCTTAATTTTGCTGTTTAAGTGTGTAGATGATAAGTGATTGACGAGTTTCATCATTCCGTACTCTGTTCCTCCTTGTCACTCCAATCATTCAGACAAGACAATATTTACGATGCTTGAATTATACTTTTATCTCTACTTGGGAGAACCCATATTCAGTTCCATACAAACCTTCTGGTACTGCCATTGCCTTGTAGAACTTCAACATTATTTCCTTCCTTACCTTGTTTTTTAAGGTCTAGTTGTTGTACCTATCAATCTGTAAAGTTATTTATTTATTTGGACATTTTATATGTCCTCGAATAGCACAAGGCCTTAGTAGAGAAACACGGAGGAAAGGGGGTAGGAGTCATCCAGGGCCTGTTGAAAGAGCCGTCCCAGAATTCGCCTGGAGTGATTTAGGAAAACTCTGGAAAGCCGAAATCAGGATGGCCGGAGCCGGGGATCGAACCCGAGCCCTCCCGAATGCGAGGCGAGTGTTTTACCACTGCTCCACCACGCTAGGTGTTTCTATCTTGTGTTTTGCGTCAGATTCTTCAATGTGAAAGTTTATAACCAAAGAATTTTAACATGTTGATTTATTTAATCAGTTTATTATTATTAACAAATTTGCAGCGGCATAATCAGAAATTTATAACTATAATTAACGAAAAAATTTAAATTATGTTTGTTATTTCACTGTAGAAGAATACTTTCTAATCGTAATATTCATTTATACATTTTACGTAAAACCATTTTTGTTTGGAAAGCTTGACTTAAAACTGGGTCCTGTGAAATTGGTTTATTTTCACCGCGATCCACTTTTTAAACTTTGTCGCTGCAAGCTTGAAGTTTGAGTCACTTTAAAAGTGGTATATTTATTGCAGTTTTATTTTTTTCGCCAGTCTAACTAGGCATCAAACACATTTGTAACTAAGTCATCCTCAAGTTGGCAGATTTAGCACCGAACGAGTTCCATACGTGCACTGTGTTTATTTTCTGTCAGCTCTGACAAAGTAATAACGGCGAGAAAAAATTCTGTATGTTACAAGCCCAGGCGGCGACAGGCTCCTACGGCAAACAGTAGCCAGTCAGACACCTTTCTAGTTTCTGGACCGAGTTCAGTCAGTAAGTGAAAGATTTTGGTCAGTACTTAGCATCAAGGTCTTAATCGCCAAGAGGTGTGACATGAGATGAGCATAGAGCGGCGTCGGAATGACAGTGTGGGGGGAACGGGAGTTACCTGAGAAAACCAGCCGATCACTGGCATCGTCCGGCACGATTCCCGCATGTGAAAAACCGGGGACCGACCCAACTGGGAATCGAACCCGGATCGTCTTGGTGGGAGCCGAATGGTCTGACCATTCGGTCACCACGGTCCCTGCAGCCAGTAACCGACCGAATTAGCTTGTATGAAGGGGTCGCTACACTGTTTCGCTTCTGTCTCCCTACCTGTTCTGAAGTTTCAACATGCCTGAACGAAAAGTTGCGACACGGACAAATATAACGCTGACAAAGGGCAAGTCGGAAGAACGTTAGGAGTCAACGCACGTAACGCTGTAAAACTGTGTTGAAGGAATATTTACACCACGGAATATAAAACACGATACAGTAGGTAAGTACGTAGGTATGTTGGGCTTAACGTCTCGTTGACATGAAGTGACGTCATGAGCAACAAAAACAGTAGCCCAGAGAATCATGAACAGCAAGGGAAGCGACCACGGCCCGTGTTAAGGGCGCGGTATAGGCTACCGCAATTTTCATCATTTTTTTTTTTAATTTGTACCAGATACTTTTTTTCTTATTTTAGACATAAAATGAGACTAAATTTGGCTGTAATGAAAATTTTTTATCTCTCATAGTTTTCGCGTAATGTCTTGTTAAAGTCATATTTTGCACGTTTCCGTTTTAACGACTACACTAAAACCAACTGATATACCAAACTCAATAAAATCACAGTGGATAAAGACATTGCCGGCTACAATGACATGCTCATGAAATTAAAGAATAAAAATTATTTGAATTTAAAAAAAAATGTTGAATCTGAAAATTAAAATTTAAAAACTTCAATATTTTTTTTAAATACAAATAATTTTTGTTCTTTAATTTTATGACCATGTTATTGTAGCCTGAAATGTCTTTATCCACTGTGATTTTTTTTAGTTTGGTATATCAGTTGGTTTTAGTGTAGTCGCTATAACGGAAACATGCAAAATATGGCTTTAACAAGCCATTACGCGAAAACTATGAGGGATAAAAAATTTCATAAGAGTCAAATTTAGTCAAATTTTGTGTCTTCAATAAGAAAAAAATATCTGGTACAAATAAAAAATAAAATAATGATGATGAAAATTGCGGTATACCGCGCCCTTAATGAACTATTACAGCATTAGTCGGAAGCTATTAAGTATCGATGGTTGGACCAGGAATCGTACCCAGGTCATTACGATTGTGTGCAGAGTTACTTCTATTAGTATTAAATAATAGTAACACAACTTACCTGCGCGTTATAGGCTCAGAAGTGACGGAGCTATAAGGGCGACTTCGAAGCAATCATCAAATGCCGCATCGCCACACCGAGCCAAGCACAGAACTAGCGGGCAAGATTACCGCCGATCCTGTTTTAATATGAGACTTCGAGCGGTGAGCATATAATTTAATGGATCAAAGTCTAGAAAAGTTCAGTGCACGTTTATATCCGTGTTTCGCATACATGCGGTACATTTTGAAGTACGGCATTCTGAAGAGGACGTTTTTAGCTATAGTGGAGGGCTTATCAGTGTTTGTAATGAACAAAGTGTCTTTAACAATGACTAGAGGCACGATTATTTCGCATATTGATTCTAAGTCAGGTTGAACGTCAATAACGTTTACTTCACTCCTCCTTCTGTGTTTAGACGAGAGCGGTTTTAACACATATTTGACGACTGCAAGCCAGTTATAAATAAGGAAACAAGTCGCGGGGATATCACGCTGTTATGATTAATAACAGTTTTACAACAACGCGCTACACTTTTGTACTGTTAGAAGCCAATGGATATTCGGCTTCAGATGGTACACGTATGCAACTGAGAAGTCTAGACTGTTGCCAGATGAACACGCGAAATACTCGTGCCTCTAACAATGACATTCCGTCCTTGGCCGAAGTGTGTCTTCTTTTCGTTTATTCGTTCAATGGACACTCATGTGTAGTAATTTCTTAAAACAACGTATTTCCTCGCACATTACAACTCATTTGAAGCGCGTGGAAGGCGGTGCCCGCTCAGGTTGCGGGATCCAAAGCAAGAGGTTCAATGGGAAGAAATTCAACTATCAATGGAAATTAGCCAGGGTTCACTCATTCATTACACGAAAAATAAGGCGTAGCACAGACTGGCCACGCTGCAATATTGACAGATTTCTCAGTCAGGCAGTGGCTAGGGTTAATTTCACTACAGGCTAGAAAGAAAATGCGTTTTTTATGGGAGAGTTTGGCACATTTAGAAATTCTACCGCTAGTTTCGCTGCTATCACAAACGGATCTAATAACATACGAGAACGTGCTCAAATTAAGATTAACTTGGCTTGGCAAGGAGAGAAATAATTTACTTTTAAAGTGAGAAACAAACTAATTTAAGCTTTTAAATTATCAGTGTCATGTAACATTTTGTTCACGAAATCTCTGTAACTGGTCAATTTAACCCTTTTCCGATATCAGCGCAACAAGTGGCAGAAATTGTCCCTGTGCCAAACTTTTAACACATATATTTTCGACTTGCTGTAGAATTAACCTTAGCCATTGGCGGATAGAGGCTGGCAGACACGAAAACATACCAACAAATTAAACAAGTCACCAACTTCAGGGTGTCAGACATTATTTCCGTCTCTGGTGCCACTTGAACATTTCCAACACGGCTTCTCCAACATGGTATACAGTATATTCAAAAAATATTCGTAGATTACGATGGTGGCATAAGAAAATATTTAGAACACATTCACACGGATGTAAGGAGGGGGGGGGGTCAGGGCGCGTGTTCTTATGACCAAGTGAGTTCTATTGTTTGCCCATTTAAGACTTTCGTAACCACCTATAGCTACTACTGAAGTATACACTTGTTTGTCTTGAGTCCAAGAAGAGGTTTCCTGTTTGGATGTGACCGGAATTTTTATTGATTCACACGACTCGGAATACATTAGGTTGGTAGCACTGCAGATTCCTTCCCAATATGGTCATCACGTATATTGCTTTATTGATGTGTTACTGTAACCATTCTTCTCTGTAGCACCCTGGGCAGTTGCGTAAACGTAAGGTATTCGTGTCGTGACCACGCCCTTATCCTTTCTATGAATAAGTGACATTGCTGGCCGAACTTTTGCAAGACTTGTAGCGTTAAGCAACGTGACAGCGCGGGGAATGCGGCTGTGTCATGAGAGACTACAAGTTGTTTGCTGTTAGCCTGTCCTTAATTAGCTCAGCCCAAGAACAGTATTTATCTGGTGATAAATTTTAAACTCGTCGTTTGAAGCGCTGGCTTTCCTTATAACACAACTGTACCAGCGATATCAATAGGCCTAACTAAACAAACAGCATTGATCAAACCTACAGTTATTATTTGGAATTAAATTTTAACAATTTGCGTTGGGTACGTTCTGTACAGACCTCGATTCGAACTGCAAATATAAAACTAAAAAAAAAAAAAAAAAAAAAAAAAAAAAGGTTTTGATTAGTTATATGTTTGTTAACTATCGGTATCGTTTTTCTTTATTAGAAAAAGCGCAGTAAAAATTTAAGACAAACAAAATTTTATGAACCTGGAACTGGAATGCAATGAAAAGTATGGTATGTTAAGTAAAGACCGTCGTTTCAAATGATTCGAAAGAATTGAATTATTCAAGTACTGGTGTACAGCCAGCTAAATAAATAGTCTAGGGCCAACTTCAGGATACCGCAAATTTGATATCATAGCAGATATGTTATGGTGTTACTCGATAATGAAATGAAATCAGCTTAAGGCGAAACTTGCACGCACCGGATATGTGAAACAGACAGTGAAATAAAAACTAACACCCAAGCTTGATAAGGTGATCCAGAATGGAAAAACAGTAGAAATTATGTTGGATCCTTTCCGTAGGGAATTACGAACCACTGAAAATGGAGTTGAAAAATATTATCTTGGCAAAATACCGGAAAAACAACGTATTACTGCAGAATGCACTAAAGGGATGTTGTTTATTGTTCAACTACCATAATCTACTGTATTGTGGTGGAAGTCAGGGGGAGGAGCAGGGCCGTAAGTGCGTATCAGTAATAAGACTGTAGACTGTTATCTCCCTATCCATATTGGTTATTCACTTTCGTCAATGTGTCTCTGCGCATCCGTTGTGATGAAAAGGCATCATTTCCCCACTTTTCCCCATTCCTTGGGACTATTAGTTTAGGTTAGTTTAGCTTAGTTAATGTTTGTTTAGATTAGTTTAAAACATAAAAACGCCATCCTCTAATTCTGAGGTCTTGTTAGGTTAGATAGCTACAATAAAAAACCGGTACTGCTTCGCGATTTGCGCATGCGCAGAACGATGCGCGTGCAGTTCAAACCAACCAATAGGGAGAGGCGAAACAGAGTCCACAGCCTTACGTTTTCTCAGGGTTGAGCTCCATACGCCTACAAGGGAGAAATTTAATGCAAGGTGGTATGCTTCGCGGTAGAGAAGGATCGGGAAGACATGGTCGCAATTGGGGCCATGGCTAAGGTTAATTCAACTGCAGGCTAGGGAGAAAATGTTTTTTCTTATGGGAGAGTTTGTCACATGGGTAAGATTTACCGCTAGTCACGCTGCTATCACTAAGCGATCTAATTAAATACAAAACTGTAGTAAAATTAAATTTAACTAAGCCCTGCAAAGACAGACTTGCATTTTAAAGTGAAATAGGCCAATCTGGGCTTTTAAATAATCATCTTCATGTAACTTAAAATTCAGAAAATTTTTGTGATTTGTCAGTTTACACCTCTTACCGATACCAGCCCTCAAGCGGCAGAAATTTTCACTGTGACAAACTTTTAACATTGATATTTCCAACCTGTAGAAGAAGTAACCTTAGCCATGGTATGGTTAATTCAACCACAGGTTATAAAACTAAACCAACTTCTTGTAGACGAGTTTGGCAAGGAAATGTTCTATTACTAGTCGCTCTGCTGTTGCTAACGGGTGTTATAAAATGCGTAACAGTAGTGAAATTAAATTTAACTACGCTTGGGGAAGAGATAATTTGTTTAATTTAAGATTTAACTAAAATATATACCAATGTTAATTTTTAAATTTGATTCACAAAGATATTCAACTAACTTCAGGTAACTCTATATCCACGAAAATCTCTGTGATTGGCCAGTTTGCTCTCAATATCGATATCAACTCAACTAGTGACAGAAATTTGTCTTTTGTCATACCAATTACATTAAGCTTCTATCCTATAGTATAATTAACCTTAGCCACGGCTAACTCCCTACGTTTACAGCACCTATAGCTCATAACAAAGAAGACAAAGGAAAAAACCGGCGCAGACACTCCTGGTCCTGAAAGCGCGGGCCTACTCCTAGCTACTCTCACACTCTTCCCGGAAACTGAACTCCTCTTCCGGCCACCTCACTTCCCGAGGAGGTCACCTTGGATGCAGAAGCATATATCGGATGCTGAGCCACAAATAGCAGTACAGATCAAACGGAAAGGTTTGCTAGCCACAGTTCCCTGAAACAGTGACATCACTGCACAGGAGTGGAGAGCTGAAAATAGATTAGACTAAACTCTCTAAAAACATTTTTTTTAAATCAAAACACTTGCATGTTTAAATTGACTGTAAAATGAAATTTCTTTAAGCAATGTAAAACCATAAAATACCTACAATTTTATTGTCATTTGAAAAAATGGGATTTTGAATTCGATTTCCAGGGTAGCAAGACTCTCACCGTAATTTAACTTAAAAAAAAATTCCACCTACTGTTTCATAAACTATCACTACGTAAAATTTACATACATATATATGTATGAATGTATGTAAAAACCCCGACAATGTTGTGACAGAGAAAATTCTCCAGTTTGATGATGAACTGGGTGCGTTGCTCGACGTGATACGTAGCCACAAAGAAACACGAATAGGCTTTAATGGTCTGTACGCTGACGATTCGGCGGAGACGGTTGTTACTACGTGTGATCCAGTTTTCAGCAGACGACGTTTAAAGCTATTCGTGAACCAAAATTATTTTCCCGGGTTTTGAAGATATTTCATGGTTTCGTGACACAGCATCAATAATATGTAAAATAACATTAACGATTTTTGACATAGATATATAATTATTTTTAACGTAATATTTTGTTAGTAACATTATCAGTTATTTGATTTCAAAATGTAATTTCAGCGACTGTATTTTTTTTAAGTCACTGATGTGTCATGAAGTTATTTTCTTTTAATTCTGACTCCAGGTTCACATTATGCAGCACTGGTTGACCCACCAAATATTTTAACCATTAATTTCATTAAAAAATAAAAAAACAATTAAATTATGATTGACAACTAGTTCAAAATGGAGATTTTTTCATGTAATTCCAGTGTCGAGGAAGTATATACTTATTAGTACCTTAATGTAATAATTTAATTGAATATTGAAATTAACAGGAATTAAATTTTATATCTAAAATTTAAATAGTCCCTTTCATCTGCTTATTAAAAGTAATTTTCATCCATAACAGTTTTGTACTTACTTTCAGTAATAAAAATATTTATGGAATATACGGTTCTAAAAATGTATAAAATATCGTCTTTGAAATACCTCAGAACCTTAGTTCAATGCCGTCATGATAATATTGAAGGTTGTATACTTCTAAGAAATCCGTAGGATTTATCAACACAAAACAAGCAATATACATACACAAGTATCCCAACAGTCTAGCCAAAGTTATCATATAAAGTCTTATTGTGTACAGCAATATTTTTGAACATCATTCTCAATAATAAAAATGAGCTTAAAAAAGCAAGTAAAATTCCCAAAATTCAAATATGTCAGGGATGAAATATCGCTAGTTTAATATCAGTCAGGAGCCGCGGCTGGCGCAGTGGCCAGAGAATTCGCCTCCCACCAAGGCGATCCGGGTTCGGTTCCTGGCGGGGTCGGTGTCCGGATTTTCGCATGTGGGAATAGTGCCGGACGATTCCGCTGGTCGACTGGTTTTCTCGGGAATCTCCCGTATCCCCGCCCCTTCTTTCCGGCACTGCTCCATACATCATGTCACCCCTCACCAGCGCTGAGTTGAGTGCTGACCAACATATCTTCAGTCTTCACTCACTAATATCAGTTATGCATTTAACTGAATTAATTGCTACTTTTTGAGGTTAATAAGGGACGCCGAAGTAAAAATAACAATTTAAATTCACACAGCACGTTTCCAGAATAAACTGACTCGCGTGACCTCTTCCACTTTCGTGCAGTTTGAAACTTTCTCAAACTTTCCATATTGCGTGTCCCCTCGCGAGCGTGCTGGCCCACATCTGGTAACTCTCCAAACAAAACACAAATAAAAGTGTGAACGGGGTCGAATCTAGCGACCTTGGCAGCCACATAACCGGTCCGACTTGTTCCACCCACCACCTTGGGTCAATTACATTCGAGCACTTCGTGACTGGTCAGGTAAACTGCGAGGCGCCAGGGTTGCCACTTTCGCATTCCTCTTTTCAAGAACAACGTCGTGCAAAAAAAAAATCGGTGTATTCTTCTCCGGCACAGTGTCAACAACTCGAGTCCCTACTCCATGGATGAACAACAGCAGCTCGAGTAGGCGGCAATGAGTGGCACTTCGAGACTTATTTTAAGGATTTACACAGTGAAACTGCTTCGGCTATTTTCGCAACCAGGTTTAGGTTATTTGTCCTCCCCTTTCCCCTCGACCCTTCTTTTTCTTTCTGGTATTAGCAATCCGCTATACTTATAGGTTAGGTTACAATAGGTTAGTTACAGTCAAATTAGTTTTGTTTCAGTAATATTGGTTTGGTTTTATTTATGTTACTGTGATTTCGGCAAATACGTTATCGAAGAACCATACTGTTACGCTATTCTTTAGTTACACGACCAAATGAAACGCTGATATGTTGCAGGCAAAGGTAACGAATTGTAGGTACCTATACATTAGCGGGAGGTGGGGAAACGATTTTTTTTTCAACCACAAAATTGGTACATGACTTCGCATGTTATGGGGCTGCAATATGGCGCGGTTCAATTCGGTCTCACATTCACACATAGAGCTAGACCATCAGCGTTGATCTTGCACTCCATATGACGTTATTTTATATTAAGTCGAGAAAAGGTGAAGTGACGAGCCGGAATCAGTCGACTGAAGTAAGTTCTGACCAGATACTATTCTGCGCCGGAGTCTTCGTCGGTGTCGAATTTCCACCTTTGACGCGTGGGAACAGCGTAGTAATGAGAGCCCGTGTCCCAGCTTGACGATGAAGCGTATCGCTTCTATTCGCAGTGCGCCAAACTGGCGTGCAAAGTTTTCCTTGTATTCTTTTTCCTACGGGACTTTAAGCGGTGACCACAAAATTTTATTAATAGTACTTTACGAATTCAGGTAATATTTTCGGAGAGTTACAGCAGTCTTAAAAAAAGTTTTTAGCCATTTTGAGAGGCCCGAAAATCATGTTTCTAACAAGCGTGTTGAATTTTTGAAAACATAGAAGCATAGTTTCAAGTGTGTGTTCTTTTCGTGGATAAACATAATATGAATAAGTTAAGCGGTTTCGCGTACAAAAGAATACGCGTGACAAGCTGCAACGCCGTCCATGCGCCGGTTGAGGAACCTTTTAAGTGGTATGGAAAGGTACGACGTCAATCGGAAGACTAGAATACCCGATCATCAATAAAATGTGAACTATTCATCAAAAATCAATGAGATTTTTAAGCCGAGTAGATATTTTACCAGCGCATGTTTATTTATATAGCAATATGTGGTTGTATGCTTTACTTTCAAGTGAAAAATTAAAAACGGTCTCTAGAAAAATTAGGGCTTGAAACCATAAACTGTACAAAAAATGTAAAAATGTCATTTTCATAATTTTAATATGATAATATCTAGGCTTCTGTGATAACCGAATGTCAAAAATACTCATTTGAAAATATTTTTAACATCCGCGCAGGGATTTAAGTTTAGTACAACGTAGTATATATTTTTTATAAATATTTTCAAATATGTATGAAATCTGCCTCTTCTTGTGAAAAAAAAAAACTTTCGCTTTATTTATTGCCGCAGGAAAAGCCATCAAACTGAGCAGGTACAATAACATAGCCTATTTTCGTTAATTGCGTAATCGGTAAAAAAAGTTCCGCTTTATTATATTTTTAACTATGACACTTTTCCGATCATATTTTGTACTGCAGTAGTAGTTAGGAAGTGAAGGTACAATTCTTATATTTTCTAACAATAACGAGGCAGTAAGTATTGTTTTAAAAGATGTCCAATTTATAACTCATTGCAGTAATGTTTATCAAGTTAAGTATATTCGAAAAACACTAAAACTCTAACCCTCCAGAAAAAAGAAACTCTGTTTACTCACCATTTATCACACTGCAGTATCGAAATGAATCGACAAACCAGTTTTTATTATCATGGAAGGAAATGCACCGAAGATTTAAAATGTTTAGGTATAATCCGTTTGTTCGAAAACCTTTCGGTAAAATGTAATAGTTCATTATCATAGAAAGCTTTTCAGTGCACCACAAGGGGGGCGCGGGGGCCGAACGGTCAGACCATTCGCCTCCCACGAAGGCGTTCCAGTCTCGACTCCCGGCGTGGTCAATCCCAGATTTTCTCATGTGGGAATCGTGCCGGACGATGCCGTTGGTCGACGGGCATTCTCGGGAATCTCCACCCCCCCCCCCACCACCCGGTGACGCCACTCACCCATGTCACCCCCCATCCCGCTAAAGACCTAGATGCTAAGCGCTGACCAAATTCTCTCACTCACTCCAGTGCAACACTTTGCATTTTTTTTACTCGTATGGGTTCTACATACCCAACATTTTAAACATCGAAAATCATTTTGGAGCGTATCTGGTAGGCAGTATTATCGTCATAATTTGGATTAATGATACTTATGATTTATTTTATTTTAGCGAATTACTGTCCTGTGTCATGTAAGTAATTATTACGTTACTTGAGGGAGGATAACTTCTCCAGAGTAAGCTCACCTGGAAGCTTGGAAATCGTAGTTCCTAATGCAATGATCAATAATGAGAAACTGAAATATGTCCTCTGCTAGAAGGAACTGAGCTGCTTTGTGTGATTTTCTCAGGTTAGGTTAGTTACACTAGATTTTAGGAAGCTCAGTGTTGTTAGTTTGACAAGGGACAATTTCTGCCGCTAGTTGCGCTGCTATTGGTAAGAGGTCTGTCCAACGCTACCGTTTATGAAGAGAACTTCGTGCTTCGGCAATGTTCGGTTGTGCACCTGAAGTTTCCCATAGTCGTTCCCGATATCGTGACCGTACAATTTAACTTTTGAGAAAAGTGCAACCTATTCACTTTGATAGTTACGTATGTTGCTTTATTTACATTAAAATTTGCAGGAAACTATAAATTATCTAAAAGTAATAAAGTAACTACCCCAGTAGCAACCAACGTTGGGCCAACGGTGAAAATTTGTTGGAACCAACGACATATATACAAATAGACCCAGCGTAGGCTATACTCTATGCGCTACCGATGTGTGGCCAAAACAAAACAGCTGATTGTGGCCCACTTTTGCTGTGGGAGATAGGGTTTATGACTTATTTCAGGTGTGTACGTGTTAAATGTAAAGGAATTTACCTATGAAAGTCTGATTTATTGAACTACACATAAAACGCAAGTTACTTTTACACACTATATACCCATTCATTTGGTTGTAATGAAAAAATCAGACCAGATATATGATACTACTACACTATGCGACATTGTTTACTTTGTATTCAACATACGTCTGTGGTTAATAATTTTGGTAATTAATTAAAGGAACACAAAAATGGATTAAAAATATTTAATGTTTACGCCATGTTTGAATATTTGACACCTTTGTATTTGCTACAGTAACCTAAATTATGCATTTGTAAGTACATTCAATGGTTCAGCTATATTGCACTGCCTAAATAGTAGTTTTTATTGGGATTAAATTAAACCTCTTGACTTTTATCGTCCAGTTATACTCTGGAAAATAAAATGGTACTAAGGCTGGGGTAGTAACAATCATACTGCCAAAACTTGCAATGAATGAGACAGCAGTTATGCCATTGGCTAATGACTATACTTATTGTATTGGGCAATAGTGGCCTTTCTATGAATTTTGCTGTAATATTTTGTCCCACCCAAAATTCACTTTTCTACGACATGAAACCAGTCCTTGAGAGGGTGAATTCAGACACAACCCACACAGTATTCAAAGCAAATGTAATATTTTAATATTCAATCCCAGTGAAAAATGACATGTACCTGGTCAAGAGTACAAAATGAAATTATTTTTCAAAACCAAATTGGAAAGTTAACAAAAGTGTTGTTAACGATAGGGGTTGTAAATAACTTAATCTTGATTAATCAATTTTTTTCATAACATTCACAACTGCATTTATACTTCTTCATTGTATACATATATACATACATATACATTTATTAATTAATTTATTTAATGTACATTCAGTCAGTTAAATTATTTTATCAAATTTATCCTGATACAAAATTCTGGCTAAGTTACACCGTGGGAACGAGAGAGGTTTCTTTAAGCTGACTCCGGACTAGCATACAGGTAACAGGTACATAATTAATTTAAGGCTCGGTTTCAGTCACCATATTGAATTTTATTATTTCTCGCCTTTTTGAAATTCTGAGCAGAAAAATGTTAAAACTGCGACTATACCTCAAATTCTATTTACTTTACACTACAGTGCAGACATGGTGAGTGATAGATTTTAGTCAGCTCTTAACATCGAGGTCGTTAGTGCTGGTGAGGGGTGACAAGAGGTAGGTAAGGAGCAGTACCGTAATGAAAGGGCGGGAGAAATGGGAGATCCCCGAGAAAACCCGCCAACCAACTGCATCGTCCGGCACTATTCCCACATGCGAAAAATCAGGGGACCGACCCTGCCGGGAATCGAGCCCCGCCTTGGTGGAAGGCGAATGGTCTGACCATTCGGCCGCCGCGGGCACCATATACATGGTGATAGAGTTGGTAATGTGCAATTTGGTCGCAATCTGTCAGGCAAATGAAGAATATAAAGAAATTTATGCCCAACTAATAGAGGCATAATTATATGAGGGGTTAAAATGAAAGTGAAGTAAGTCACAAATTTGAATACATTTTGGTTATTGTATATTGGCTATATTTGTTTGCCTCATGTTTAAATATAAAGTGAGTCAAGTCAGGGCTGCGTTAACATATTGGAAAACCGTTTTATGAGTTCCTAAAAAAAAACACTTTATTCTGAAAATCTAAACAATCATGACTTTCTTCACTTTCATTCTAACTTCCTCATATGTTACTAGCTCAACTGCCATATTTGTACTGTAGTGTAAGAATAATATAATTTGCGGTATAGTCGCAAATTTTACCTTTTTTCTTTCAGAATCTCAAAAAAGCAAAGTGTAAGCAATAACATAAATGTAAAAAAAGCTAAGAAATTTGAGACTGCCATTGTATAAACTCCAAATTGCCCACAATAACTTAAATTTTCAAGCATGTTATGATGAAAGAATTTATGTGCCATCAAAAACCCTGTTTCTACATATTTCTGCTTACACCGAATACAGTATAGAAAGTTTGCAATAATTGCAAAACAATTAATAGTACAATGACAAATGTAAGTCAACCTACCAGCTTGTGTACAGTTTACAGCAATATTTGTAACACTGTAGAAAAATTGTACAAAACCAAAAAAATTAAAATTTTTTTTTAAGATTACAAATGTTTTACTTTCCAGACAATATTAAACGTTTTCGTGATTTAATAAAATACAAACCGTTTCCGTTACTTGTTAAACTCGCCAAGTGCCAAGAAACTCTCCACAAGCACAATTATAAATTATATACTACATTTATCAGAAAAAATTTACAAGGCAAATTAATTACTAATCACAACATCACAAAAAACTTACAAATGTCTGAAATAACCTAAAATCCCGGTATTTAATAAGTGAAGAAACTGTTTGCTAAAAACGTACAAATATGCGATCTGTTCTTAAAAATTCAAAGAAACACGTTCAAAACTAAATTACAATAAATTTTGCATACTTAAATATCCCATGTGTTGTTCTGTTTTACGCAAATAACTATCTGCATAACAGAAGCACAAATTTACATACAGAGCTTGATTTTTAACATCAAAAGAAAAAAAGCAAATTCCAGCAATAAGTGTAATATGAATTAAAATCGGTTAAAAAGCGTACCTGTTGAATGATATTGGTGTCCCTTTGACTGCTTTTTCATTACAGCCGTAGACAACACATTTCTGGACCATTTTACAACACGCTGCAGCAAATTCAAATAGCATTCATGCTAAAACAGGCCACAATTAGCTGTTTAGGGAGCGAAGTTGAGTTGCCTCAATATTTTTGCGGCATACTGGGTATACCTATATCTATGTCTATGGTTGGAACCGTTGGTAATACTTCGTGTTGAAAAATACACGTAAATACAACGTTGGTCCAACTTAGTGTGCCAACAAAAATGTTTAAAAACAGATTAGTATTACAATGAATCAGCAACATTCTGAAAATAGTTATAAGAAATCAGGAAATATATGAACATACTGGAAGATCAAAATTTTGTTATTTGAATTTTGTTGGTTGAATGTTGGCAGGAAGTTGGCAAACACACAGTTGGGGTTTGGTATGTATAGCTACATTGGGCCAGCGGTTCAAAATAAACATTTTACACAAAGAGTTCGAGATAAGGTTTTTGATGTAGGAAATTACCCATCATTCAAGTATATGAAACAATTGAGTTGCTTTATTAAAATAATCAATTTTATGTGGCAATTATTTAGTTGATTTAATGTTGGCTCAATGTTGTAAATCCAACTGTTGGTTATAGGTTGTACCAGTACGTTGGCCCTACATTGCATACCCCACATTATGCCAACCACAGAAAACCTTGAGTTCGAAATTAAGTTGAGCATTGGTAGCCAGTTAGTAATCTTTGCAATACATTGTGCTGGAGAACACGTGCAAATACTACGTTGGCCCAACGTAGCACCAGTAGCAACCGACGTTGGGCCAAAGTTGAAAATTGTGGATTTATTGTTGGCAACACGTTGGTAAACATACTGTTGGGGTTTAGTGGGCTAACATTGCAAAACCAGCATCTTACACAAAGAGTTCAAAATCATGTTTTACAATACAACATAACCAATCACTCAAGTTTATAACATAATGATGTTACTTTGTTTAGAAAAAATAATATTATGTAATTTTTGCTCTGTTGGTTACAAATTGGAACAATGTTGGAAATCCAACTATTGGATAATAGGTTGTTCCCTGTATGTTGGTCCAACGTTGCCTTACCCACATTATGACAACCATAACCTTTTGTATGTAGGGTGGCTGAGCGTTGGTAAAAAGTTAGTAATCATACTGTTGGTGTTAGATATGTAATTTTACATTGAACCAACATTACTCCAACGACATATATGTTTATAACGGTTAGGTGAAAGTTATTTTCAGTACATTTGGTCCTACGTTGTATAACCCACAATATGCCAACCACGGAAAGTCTTTTGTTTGGAAGTTAGCTGACGTTGGCAACAAGTTTGTAAACAGACTCCATCAGTGACACAAATTGTATTTCTTTCTAAAAACAACTCTATTAGATTAGAAAATACAAGACAATATTAAAGACAGTATTTTTGTAAATATTAATTTCTTGGTTAGTTGTTAAGTACTAGTTGGTAAACACACCGTTGGCAATAGGTATGCACCTTTACGTTGGGTTAACACTGCGTTACTCACAGTAGGCCAACCCCTGAAAAGATTTGTTATGCAGGTAGGCTGAACATTGGCATTGTTAGAAAACATATCATTAGCAAAAGATAAATCTTTCTTTATTGTAAGTTTAACTATTAAATACATATTTGTCTTTCATATATCGGGAATCAACACACGGCAGCGTAAGACAATTGGTAAGGCAACAGAATTCTATTAACGAAGACTCCAATGTAATCTCGTATTGAGGATCGAATCTACCTCGATTCTGGTCGGATTTTTTATTGATTTTAATAATCTGTGTAACTCACAAGAACTCTAAAATTAAAAAAATTTGAATATTGTGCTTAATTTAACTTTTGTAGAGTCAATTTTGTGAGTATTTTTATAGATAATGTTGGCCCAACGTTGGTAAATGGTTGACATTACACATGTTACACACACAATTTCAATAATCCAGTGACGTTAGGCCAATGTAGGAAATTAGTAAGAATCCAACCAAAAATCACCGTTGGGCCTATCACGTGACATTTCAATGTTGAGCCAACGTTGCGTGCCAATGTTGGCCCAACGAATCAAGCACACGTTGGGCCAACGTTGGCCCAACCAAATGTTGCTACTGGGGTAGGATTTCAAAAGTGCTCACTTTATCCAGGAATACTTATACATATGCTCGACCATCGAAACTAGCGGCGGAAATTCTCCCTCGACAAACTCGTACATACGAAAGTCTCTATCATTAATATTTGACATCATACTGTCCAGATGCTTGTAGCACAGCACTATAAATAGAAGTGTCCATAAACACAAGAAGAAATCGACCAGTTCTGCTATTCTCGTGTGAAACAGTCTGTCTTTTTTCCTTACTCGCAGAGTATTTCTCAGATGATGATGAAAGGGAATAAGGTTGCGGCCTTAACCCTATCTTACCCACATAACACCTTTACAGACCTGTCTCCACATTTGTGCGAGAGAAATAATATAAACATTGTTTCCAGAAGTTAATGGCGCTGCGTGTATTACTTCCAGACACTCGCTACATTAACATTGACATAAAATAAATAACTAAAATATTATTAACATTACTTTAGTCAGTTACATCCCGACTCATTTCAGTATAAGTAGACTGAACACCATCTATTTTCATCATCTTATATGCCTGACGGCTTAACATGAGCCTTCGACAAGTAATAGCAGAATGTAGAAGTATAACATAATTAACTTCAGCTCAAGCCAAGTCGCGGGAAGAAAGCTCATTATGTATTGCAACCGTAGGAGTCATGATTTCGTTGAAATTGGTGCTGTCGTTTAACATGGCAACCGACTGCTAGCGCTGGCTAGGGAATTCGCGATGAACGGAGCGGCCTAATTTGCGGAAACGCGTGTTGAACTTGTGTACGGGAAATTGAGTGATTTAGTCAGTGCTTAGCTGGGAGGTTTTCAGTGCTGGTGAGTGATAATACGAGGTGAGTACGGAGCAGCGCTGAAATAAAATGGAAGAGGGAAAGGGAAAACCCCAAGAAAACACGCCGACCCTCGGCAGCATCTAGTTCTATTCCCACATGCAAAAATCAAGATCGATCCTGCCGGGAATTGAACCCGGATCGCAATGGCTAGGAAGCATGCACCCTAATCTATGCATAAACCTCTGCCCTCTGTATTCGGCAAGGATATATACCGGAAAGTTGAACTCTACCGACCGGTGGCTAGCACTGAAACATTCACGAGGTCTGACATGTCGGTATAGGTAGCTTGTAATTCCTATATTCCGGTATCATAACCGCACCTGCTCAACATCACTACGTCGATCAGCTGAATTAGTAAGTTCTATACCTGAATGTATGGTTGCCAAGTTCATTTAATAATAAATTGTGTTATACGATGTACAGTGAGCACTTTTGAGGTCCTACATTCTATTTTTTTAAAATCAAATTGTACTATACTTTTCCGCTACATGGAGTATAAGTATCTATAAAATTCGCGTTATTAAGAGAAAATCTAGACTGCACTAGTCTGTACATACCAGAGCACAATCCGTGATTCCAATGGCCACCAGCATCTATGTAATGTCCTTTACTTCTGTGATCGATTCACAGGAGCTTGGTCATTCTACCATTAAACTTACAATTATTGGACCGGAGCATTCTGTGTAGCAAGCCACGACATTGTTGGCCAAAGAGATATGTCAAATGAGACTAAAGCCGTTTGTAGTCGTAATCTGTTTTCAGAAAATAACGCGAATTTTGCACGTATATTAGTATAGGTAACATAAACAAGATTCAACTCACTCCTAAGTTAAACTCCGATGTCTCTACAAATTATAATTTTTATGATTGGTTTTCAGTGAACAAACCATATCAGAGGTAATTTACAAGGCACTGCAATGTTCAACTATAACCCTGATATTAGTTCGGGAGTTTTACAAATTACTATGCTATTATATCTCCCGATAAACATTAATACCTAGAATTAAACTGACTGAAATATACACTTGCCACAAATCCAATATCTTCTATTCAATTACACGTTCGCGGCTCAAGTTATAGCACAACTGTAATTAGTGTGTGTGGCATCGCGACTGTATGACCATGTAGAAAATGCGCAGATATCTGAAAAATTAGCGTGTACTTTTGGGTGTAAGGAAGAATTCAAACAACTTGGTATATTCGTGTCACTTTCCCAATTGGCTCTTGGCGTATTTTTTGAGATGGTGGAAAATCGAAAGACTCTCTTCTGCCAGCGTTTCCTCCAAATCAGTGCAGCGTCCTGGGCTTCGTATGACTGGAAGATGATCATGTGCCTCGGTGTAGCTGTTCACATGCAAATCACAGACGTCTAGACGTAGCGCACCACAATTAACACTGGCACAGCCAAAACGGGACCCACCACTAACGAAAGAAAATAGTCGGAAATTAATACGGCACATTGATTACATTGCAACCTAGCAAACTGTCATTTTTTTTTCCCGCGATAAATCACCATCACTACTTATTTGACACCATCTGGAAGGCGCTCAGCCAAAAATAATTTAAGCAGCTGGATACATGTCAAATCGTGTGGTACAAGATGTCACCACTGCTCTTTATTTATTACGCGTTGTAACTAATGTCGCGAGTTTGCCGTGAAAATATTTTTGCGCATGTTTGTCACAGTGCCTTAAGGGCGCGTTCTACCGCAATTTTCATCGCCATTTTTTAAATTTTTTATTTGTACCAAATATTTTTTTCTTATTTTAGACATAACATGTGACTAAATTTGGCTCTTATGAAATTTTTTTTATCTTTAATAGTTTTCGCTTAATGGTTTGTTAAAGTCATATTTTGCATATTTCCGTTTTAACGACTACATTAAAATAAACTGATATACCAAACTCAAAAATTACAGTGGATAAAGGCGTTGCAGGCTACATTAACATGCTCATAAAATTTAAGAAAAAAATATTTGAATTTTAAGAAATTGCTGAAACTAAAAACAAAAATTTAAAAAATTCAATAATTTTTTTTAAAAATACAAACAATTTTTATTCTTTAATTTTATGAGCATATCATCGTAGCCTGCAATGTCTTTATCCACTGTGATATTTTTGAGTTTGGTATATCAGTTGGTTTTAGTGTAGTCGTTAAAACGGAAACATGCAAAATATGACTTTAACAAGCCATTACGCAAAAACTATGAGAGATAAATAAATTTCATAAGAGCCAAATTTAGTCACATTTTGTGTCTAAAATAAGAAAAAAATATCTGGTATAAATAAAAAATAATATAATTATGATGAAAATTGCGGTAGACCGCGCCCGTGCAAACCCGCAACTATTCTTCACGGTTGCAAAATTATTTAAACAAAATATCAAGGGCTCTATGCATGACTACATCTGAGAGGACGACGAACAGACGAGGAAGTAAACTGGCACAGTTGAGAACAAGATTAGCTTACCTCTCAACATCTCCGATGCCCACACATCACTGGATGATACCTATATTGTATTCTTAAAGACAGAAAATTCACACATAGTTATGGGCATAAGCGAGAATGCAAACAATTGCAAGGTTAGTGTGACTTTCACAATTGGCCGTTTACTTAATTGACACTCCTTGAAGAGCGCTGAAACAACAATACAGAAGCTACAAAATTCCAGGCCCGATGATGTAGTATTACTGCGACAGCGATCAGCCGATTAGTAGCCAATGTCTGCTTTTAAGAACACACAGGTCAGTTAACCCGCAAATTTTTCCGGTCAATTTTCATAGAGACCTGCACATTT
This sequence comes from Medauroidea extradentata, assembly GCA_003012365.1. Taxonomy (NCBI): domain Eukaryota; kingdom Metazoa; phylum Arthropoda; class Insecta; order Phasmatodea; family Phasmatidae; genus Medauroidea; species Medauroidea extradentata. The sequence goes on along the minus strand of PNEQ01024568.1, from coordinate 76,271 downwards.
CACGTTACTATCTGACAGCAGTCTGGACTGCAAGTTTCTGTATGCTCATGTGACGTCTGCTGCTGGCCGGAAGGACTTTTCAACCCATGATTAGAGACACGGAAATTTTGCGAATTCATTTGAGAAGACGTTAGATTTCAAACTTCAGTGAACGTTACTTACTTTCGCGATTGAGCCACAGTAACTGAAACTCTTCCTAGAGAACTATGAACCAATAGCAGACCTGCATGAAAACGACTTACTGACTCCAACACTACCTTGTCAGATGTACAGCTGGCCACTCAATGGAGCAGCAGCCAATAAACAATTAGCTGAAAACGAAGTGTACACACGACTGTGGAGTCCAGCTTGTTTGTCGTTGAACCCCGCTCAATGTTCAGGTCTCTGCCAGTGAATGATGTAGAGCTGATGGTTAGAGATGGTGAAAATTCGCGAATTCAATGACCTGCACGTTAGAATCAAATATCCTATGTATACTCAAGCCCCGATAATTTGTCCACTAGCTGCTACTCAGTGGAACAGCTGACAATGAACGAATAGACAGGCTTGAGTATGCATAGGATATTTGATTCTAACATGCAGGTCATTGAATTCGCGAAATTTCACCATCTCTACTGATGGTATAGCGCGAACATTTTTGTTCCAACATACCCTTGAAAATATTGTGATTTCTTGCGACGTGTATGACTGGGTTTTATATGCCTGACACAACGTAGTTCTATGCAGACCAATAGCAGTCATCAAATATCACACTAGCGGAATTATTATTGGATTAGCCAAATAGGGTACGTATAAGCGGGCGCCAGTCATATTTTCATAAGCTGAACTTACGTTGAAACCCAGCAAATACTCAAGTTTTCCCATAATCTCTAATGATAAGGATAACTGTAAAATACCCACTATCCTATAATGCGAGTACACACAAATACGAAGGCCAGGAGTCAATAACATCACGGGGCCTGTCAGGGTTAGGATGGACCAGCGAATTTTAGCTCGTCGCCAAATAATAACGGTAATTTGCACGTCTCTATACTATGCATCACATACGTCGGCATGTCAACGGCACCCTTAGCGCCCCACATGCATACAAACGTAGTGTGTGGAGGAGACGAGCTCGTGTGTCAAGCGGGCAGAGCTGGTTGTTTTCGGCGACTGTCAGCGTGGAGGCCATATAGTTGTCCTTGGTGGCGAACAGCAAGTCTTGTTTGGCGCCACATGGACCAACAATCCCACCGACTATAACTCTTGTCGTCCCACATACTTGTACTTATCCCCGGCGCCTGTTGAACCGGCCTGCATAGCGGCGAGGCAGTTCTCTGTCGCGTCCTTGGTTAGTTTCCGTGCTCTTCTCCCGACCGTCACGTCATGGACCTCCTCGCGTGACGCAAAGCAAGGGCGTCATATACACGGACGTCTTATATCGCCCGCAGTCGTCCAACATGACGCCGTAACATCGGCAAGGGCTTAACACGATTAAAAACTCAAAGCAGTATGGAGTAGACGTATGAAGTAAGCAATAACCTCGCATAAATTCGGTGTACAAAACTGTGAGTTTACTGCCTGGGTACCGTCAATAGGAATTCACTTTGTCATTTGGATTTCTGGCTGTATGAAACAGTTCAAATGTCATACATAAAAACTTGAAGTGAATCAATGATAAAAGAATAAATACGAGCTGTGAACAGTCCTCTACTAGCACTTACTTTAAAAACAAAGTAATTACGTTGTGAAGTGCAATTCTTGACGCTGAATATATAAATTTAGAAGTTTTTTTTTTTTTTTTTTTTTTTTTTTTTTTTTTTTTTTTTTTTTTTTTTTTTTTTT
>PNEQ01024568.1:7289-74347 GCA_003012365.1 Medauroidea extradentata | reverse complement strand
AAACATTTTATTTTCAATTGCTTAAGTCTTAATATTTATGTTTTTAATTGGGTATACCCCTTCAACTATTTTTACCAATACGCAGACGATGTCTTTGCTGAATGAACATCTGAGCAGTAAATGTTTAAATGTTGACACGATTAATGCGTAGATAAGAACTGCTGAAACGTCTTTGAGACAGACGTGGCCTCAGCCCAGAGCCGAGATTTACAAGTCTTCGACTGCAAAAGTCTACAATCAAAATTCATAACTATGGCATCTTAACACTGAAATGATAATAAATGCATCTTCGTATAATTGTTTGAATGGTTACAGTTAGAAAAGGTTGCAAATGAAAACAGCAAGAGTAAGTGTTACCAATTCAAAAATTGGTAGATGAAACTAATAGTTGTTTTCGGTGGTAACAGAAGTTTTGTATTACATTTTGGTTTTGTTAGGAATGGTAATGAAATCAAATTTTACTATTGAAATTACAGTCTATTTATTACCTTCAATTTTCTTTACGTAAAATTATTGGACCAAATTATTCATGAAAATTTTTTCTTCCTATTTTCCTAAAGGCAAGTTCTGTAATTAAATATGAGACACAATATAAATATAAAATGAGCAAAAAGTGTTTAGATCAATAAATGAATAAAATCGTACCAGGCCATGGTCACGCCTTTGAACAAGTTGTCTGTGTGCTCGTCTTGGTCGTGATAATGTATCACGCTCCGTGTCTCATGGCGAGTGTGATGGTTGTTTATTTACTAGACTACAGGAAACATGTCTGTATTTGCCGGCCTCTCTCCGTTGTTGGTCAATAAAGCAACACATGTGCGCATCGTTTGATATGACTAGTACACTTTATCCTCTACACGCTGCACAGCCTTATCTTACATGTGTAAACTGTTCTGAAGTTACAGCAGTAAAGATAACACATTTCACTCTACCTAGACTTGTCATTTGTCATCCCAGAGAACATGCTGCCCGCTTCCAGACCAAATATTCGGAAAAATGGAATTGAGGAATTGACTATGTGCGTGTATGTATGTGTGTATATGTATATATAGGTGTGTAGACGTGTGTGTATATATATGTATACACACACCGCTATTACTTGTTATTGTCACCTAGACGTGTTTGCAAAAACACATTACAAAGTAAACAAAACTGCGAACAGCCCAAACGAAATTCTGTCGAAGAAACTTCTCTGCAACATTAACAAAACAGAGTTAGTTTTATCATATAACAATATATTATACTAGCAGTGCGCACGCGGTTTTGCTCGCTTGTGTTACTCATTTAGCAGCCTATAGAATTTTACTTTAATTCAAAAAACCTCTTTGTACAGATAGGTAGTTTAGTCATCAAGTGTTACATGAACAGATCTGCTAGTTGGGCTAACTTTGCAACAGGATAAGTAGCTATAGCTGTTCACGCGAAAAGTAGTCTTAAGTTTGTCCCTGCCATTAACAGCGACTTCGCCTGGGCCTTATTTATAGTCAGAGCAATATTGACGTTGTGGGCTAATTACAGACTCTTTAATGTAAGATGGTAATCGAGTGAAATACGTAGTTTGCGTGGTATTAAGACTGATTTTCCCCGTGAACAACCAATGTTGATGGTGCCCTATATAACATATTTGTTTTTCAAAACATTCACTTGGAGTTAAGTGCTATTAGGAAGTTTTGTCGGGATATTGTTTCGCAGGAATATAAACGTATTTGGTACTCCAACCTTGAGGTTATTGAGGTGGTATATGTGGGCTAACGCTGTCGAGGAGCTTCTGTAGATAGTAGACTGCATAATCATGGTCTTAGAATAACAGGTATGGACACTCGCCTAGCTACCAATGTATTTTGCTTGACCCCCTTGTTGTTTGGCTGCAGTTCGCCAAGTTACCAATAGTGTTATGCGTCTTTGGCGTTGCAATCAGGGTGGTCGGACTCAAACCCCGCCCACTTTTTTCCAGTGTTTACATTATAAAGAACATAAAGAGTGCTGGAGCCATGCTTTAGGATTGTGAGCAAAGGAATAATTTCATAAATCGATATAAAAATATGTTTTGATAAATTGTTTATATTTATAATGTAAACAGTTGAAAAAAGTTGGGAGGGGAGTAGGCGGAATTTGAGCCCGACTGCCCCGATTGCAGCGCCAAAGACGCACAACACTCTCGGTAACTTGGTGAATTGCAGCCAATCAACAAGTGGGTCAAGTTTCCAGGCGAGTGTCCAGACTTGTTCTTCTACGGCCATGGTCAGAATTGCATGTTTGCGCAGCCTTTAAAGGAATTTGAGCCTAGAACCTCCCGAACAACAGACCGGAGCTACGAACAGCTGCGCCGCATAACTTAAAAATTATTCATGAAAACTAATTTTAAAAAATAACCTTAAATATTCTGTGGATTTATGGCATGTATTGGGTTGTGTTGTAGACAAGGAATGTGAACCATGTGTGATACCAGCGAAAAACCTAGAACAGAGGATTGTTGTCAGTGTTTGGGTTCACGAACGTTCTCATATTGGGATGACACTTCGTGAAGTGCGTGCCGATTTCCAACAACGATTCCACAAAGAGGCGCCACCAAAACAAACCCTTCTGAGCTGGGAACACAAACTCTTTAAACGGGCAACATCAAAGATAAACCATGAACTGGAAGACCTTCAACCAGAGAGCAACAATGTCAGGAAGTCGAGGAATCAGTAATGAGATCACCAAATAAGTCGCTCCGCAAACGATCAGCGAGGCTTAGAATACCGCGATCGACACTGCATAAACACATGAAGAACGACCTACATCTTCACGCATATCGCCCCTTGTTCGTTCAGGAGTTATCAGAAGCCCGCAGACGGGATGCATGTGCGTTGCTTCTTCAGACTTTCGAAACAATCCAAAAACGTGGAAAGGTCATTTTCAGTGATAAGTGTGCCATCATCGGAACTGTCGATCATGGAATGTTGTGTTATGGTCTCAGGAAAACTCACATTACGGTATGTCGAGGAACTGGAACATATTCCTCCACATGTCATGATATGGGCTGCAATGAACATTCGACATTTGTTTGGACCATATTTCTTTGACGGAACAGTGAACCAGACAACTTATCTGGATATGCTGCGAACCTGGTTTGTGCCACAACTGGAGGAACTTGGTATTCTGAATGATGTGTGGTTCCAACAGGATTGACAGCCACCCCATTATGCAATTTCTGTTAGGGAATACCTTGCCTATGTCTTTCGGAATCGTTGGATTGGCCGAGGTTCAGCAGTGCTGCCTGCTACACTTGAATTGTCACCTCGAAGCCCAGATCTCACAAAGTGTGATAATAGACTTTGGGGCCTCATAAAGGAGTGTGTCGCACAGCACCGCTACGAAACAACAGATGAACTCAAAGAAGCAGTGAGACTTGTTTTTGCTCGTATCAGCCCGCAAATGCTTCGGAAGACGTCTCACAGAACTTGGCGCAAAATTATTCTCTGCCATGAGAATGAAGGAGCCCAAACGGATCCACTAGATACTTAAGGTTATGTTACAACGCAAGATTCCATAACATCATAATACCATAACAGTATGCATAAATTACATACAGGGTGGGGGGGGGGGTAACAAGAGGTTGTGGACAGCCTGTAGAATGAAACTCCTGTATAATTTATTTCTCGTTGGTTGTACTTACTTTTCGGATCGTTTGCCTTGAAAGTTTACGAACTAAGTTTGCTTCTTAATAATTAAGTTATCTTATACCGTAAAAAAACTTGTATAACTTTTTAGGTACTTACGCAGGTAAGCATTATTCTGGCGCGAACAAAACCTCAATGTCTCTACTGGTTAGACAAATATCATCGGCTGACAGAAAACAAATGTTATGTCTTTTCACCCCTGTAGGTGTTGAATTTCGAAACATCTTAATTTTACATCTTAAATTTTTGTATAACTATTAAAGTGAAGTGAAAATCATGACGATAGCCGGTTCAGTCGAATCAAAATTGATAATTAATTTAAAAACACATATCACCTTTGTACAGTACTGAGAGCTAGAATTTATAAATCTTTAAACCTTCCTGAAGCAAAAATAAACTGAATATTTCGACGGGTTCGATACATATCGAGGATATATCTGAAACACATTCCACTCTTAAGAGACTAAATTTCGAAAAACCCTTAAATCAAATTTTAAGCTATTTTACTGGTGTCTCTTGAACATGAAAAACTCGACAATGGCCCGCTAAGTTCAAGATATGTCGACGATTAATTGAAAACACATTTAATAACTTTTCACCCTTTTTCATCTCCGCTGGTAGGGAATTTTGATTATTCGTGAAATTACTTTTCAGGTATTTGAGTAGTTGTAGATATATATAGATTGTGAATTGACTCTTTTTTGCCTCTTTGGGACTGCATTCGGAACAAATACTTAAATGGCATTTTGGATGTTTTCATAAGCATCAATATAAAACAAAGAGCACTTCGATGTCTCGAATTGGTTCGATGGATATAGAGTCATAGTCGAAAACACATTTTACGTATTTTCACCCCCTTAGTTATCAAATTTCGAAACGTCTTGGACTATGTCTTGGTCATTTGTATACGTATACAATTGAAGTAAAAATCACGACCATAGCCAATTATGTTCCAGCTATATAGATGATTCATAAAAAAAACATATTTTCCCCCTTTTTACTGCTGTGTGGTTTAATTTCGAAAAATCCTAAAACCCCTTTTTGAGTAGTTATGTAAGCATAATTTTGAAGTGAAAACCAACTCTTTATCCCGAAGAATTTGATAGACACCAATAATTAGTTGGAAATACCTTTTCACTCCCTTAAATGTTGAATTCCGAAGAATCCTTAAATCGGCTAGTACGCATTTTGTGTGTGTGTCCCATTGAAATAATAATCACAATGATAGGCAGTCAGATTCAAGCTTTATCGACATTTATTGAAAAATAAATTTCACCTCTTTCACTCTCTTACTGGTCGAATTTCGAAAAAAATCTCTTCTTAATGCTCGCCTACGACCTGAGGGAAAAACACACAAAAATTTCAAGATTCTAGGTCCAGTGGTTTGGGTTGCAGTTTGATATGTCAGTCAGGCAATTAGCCAGTCACTCATTCAGTCATTCAGACAGTCAGTGTTTACAATTATACACAGAATATTACTCTTATGGCCGAGAAAGTGAAAAAGAGCGGTTAACACAGGTTATCTATAATGTTTGAAGAAATGAGCACGAATCCACCATAAACTCATTTACTTAATATGGCACTTGCTTTCTCTGAAATAACCGGTTTAGTTATTAAGCTTACCTATTTCTCGATCACCATATAAGTCCAAGCGTGTTTGTTAAATAATAATTTAACTTTTTTCCACGCAATATTACATCATCCAAAAGAGTTAGTGGTTATATAAGTGATCCTAGTGGGAGAAGGTCGCTGTCTAGCCGGCTGAGTCACGTATGTTACCATGAACTATAAATGTTTACATTTCTTTCTGGTATTCGTATGCATTTAGAATTGGCTAGTTAGTTCCTCCATCAAACTTTTTTTACTATCAAGTTACCGGAATGCTCCCCGAACCCACGATTTTTTTCCCAGCCATTCACAAGAGACACACACACACACACAAACACACACACACACACACACACATATATATATATATAATATATATATATATATATATATATATATATATATATATATATATTCCCTCAGGAGAGTGCAAGATGTGCGACAGATTTGAAAACAATAGTTCCGCCATCGTGCCGTATGAAAGCAGAAGAGCTTTGTTTCACTGACTTTAAGTATTTGATCCGACGACTGTGAGATAACTGTAAAAGTTTTAATTTAATTTCTGATTGTAAGGCTTTGTAATGTAAGTTCAACCTTTATTACATTGCGATAAGTGTCACCAATCCCTTGCAGAGAACGAATGCAAAAAATGTGCAAAAACAATTGTTTGTAGTCATAATTATTTTACTAAATACTATGGTATTAAACTGTACAATTTTATAACTTAAGAACTCGTAAATTGTTTACCACGAAGCAACTCTTCCATGAGAGGTATATCAATTTCAACAATTTAAGAAAGAAAATAAATCAGAAAAAATAAATTCCTAATGCTAGCTGTAAATTAGTAATGTGATAGTTCATTTCATGAAGTTGTTTCGATATTTAAAGATATCTTATTCTTAACATTGAGTCACTGTAAACTAAATTCAAGAATTTCAACTCTCGCACACCAAAATATTTTACTGGAGGTGAGGTGAAATTACGATATATGTTTCTGAAAACTGAAACCTGCAAAATTTCTTGATTTTTAAATACTTGTTACGTCATGCAGTTCAGTACTTCAGGTCACTCAGTGGCTTGTAAATCTGTATGCTGCGATAAGATACCACACTTCGCTAGTAAGATAAGGGCTTATAAAATAGCTTCTGTTATGACACGTTCATATCGTAATAACAGTTTGCTGTTGGAGTTCCCGACTATCGTCTACAAAAAAAAACGGGATTAACTTTTTATCAACAGCTACCATATTAGTACCTTTACTGTGCATTTCTCAAAGATTACATTGAAATGACTTTGAGTTCACTCTTGTCCTTGAGCCAAACCAAAATAACAAATTTCGAGGTGATCTTTATTAGGAACAGAATTTAAAAGGTTTTAGATACTTTCACTAAGTAGCCAATTTACATTCTATACTAAGATTTGTAATAAGGCCTAATATACATTCCAACAAACATCTAATGGATTCAGAACATAATTATGTTTCAGAATGTTTAATGTTAATAAATTTAGCTCATTCTATTTCTAGTTTTGCTAATGATATGTTTAATGGTGCCAAACATTCTTATATAAGCTTATTTTGTACTGTTTTTTTAATTATATGGTACATCGTAATAGGAAGCGATTAGTCATTTTCATGAAAAACTAATTTTATTAGTTCTTTAATCGGTAAAACATTATACATGTGATGTATACCTTGTATGTATAACACTCAGTTAAAGAAAACTTTCACGTTGTAAGTTTCTTATCTTTTGATCCCCTTCTGAGTCCCTTTTATGAATTTATAAGGTCCAAATTTGAACACTGCTTTAGAACTGGAATAAAATAACTGAAATCCTATTTCAATCGCAAATAAAAAATGAAAATAGAATCAGGAGATTGTTTCACTGTCACTGTCTGAACTATAAGTGACTATTACCAAATAAACAGCTTAGATTTTTACTCACGACCTTAGCTTCATTTTATGCAAAAGTACAACATTTCTAATGTGTTTTATTATTTGTATGAAATGTCATGCTAATGTGTATTATGTTAGACAACAATACGTTAAATACAAATAATTGTCTGTTTAGTAAATGAACGATCCGCCATCACAGATTTGTTAAAGTATTTTAATTTTGGTTTCGATCATAAAAACTCCACTGAGACAAGTTTTCTGAAAAACCAAAAGAAACTATGAAACATTTCAATATCTTTAGTCAAGTTGATTACCTAAATATTTATAGCCTTAATTACTAGAATGGCGTGTTAATTAGCTTTTATTATTTATGTATTTGTCTGTTGATTTTCTCGGAGATAATTGGGTTGGGTGACAGGCTACACAGCATAAACCTTTCTCTCTTTGCCTCCCCCCCTCTCTCTCCTATCTCCCATCTCCCTCTAAACATCGTAGGCCTACTCTTGATCTGAGTAGTATTCACAATATAACGCGCTGTCAGTTTTGGACAAAGAAAAATTGTGTACTGTTTTGCGCTACTACACTAATAGAATTGCTCATGCATTTTCTGTGTTATAGTAGGCAAATTTTTATGCAGTAGTGGTACACTTCACATAATGTGTATCTTATAATCCATACAAATTGGATGAAATATTATTTCACAAAACACTTGAATGAAATACAAATATTTTTGTACGATAAAAAATGACAAATTCATGCATGAATCCTGGCATTTAGATCAAGAAACTGAATGGCATTTAGTTGTGATTGCAGTCAATAGTAGAAAAGACTGGACGCATTATGTGAACGTTGAGTTAGATAAATTAGGATCTTATGTATCAAACTCAGAATTGTAAATAAATCTAATGTTTAAAAATAAAGGAGTGCGTGTATTTTTAGTCGAAAAAATTGTTTACGTTTTTATGATAAGCCTCAAGGTTTGCCTGAAAGGGAAAATTCAACCCGAAGCGTTAAAAAAGTAAACTGATGGGACTTCTCGTTTAACTTAATTAACGCATCAGCAGAGTAAGCTGCTGTTAGCAGACGAAACACTTCAAGTGGCGAGAAAAATATCATAGTTAGACATAACCAAAACTACAAATGTATGCACAGTGTTCTAAAACACCGAAAAAAAAAAAAAAAAAAAAAAACGAAAAAAATGTTACATAAGTGGAAATGGTGATTTATCCTTGGAAAACTTGGCTGTTGATAAGTTCCAACAGAAGTTCCGCATGTTGGCAGCTTTATTTATGTTTCTGGTGTTCGTCTGTTCGTGAAACTACTAACCTACTAGACAGAGTCAATGAAAATTATGTTAGCGTATTTTTTACACCTGTGATTGGTCTGTAGACAATTATGACGTGTACATCCATGAACGTTGCAAGAAACAGCAGCGTTTTCAAGGGAATTTTGGCATACATTTTCGTAGTATATCACAATACTTATTCATAACGTATCAAAAGAACTATCAGATAAATGAAATACTGCTATGAATTTTTTGAAGGTGTTTAATTATATCCTCTTGGTCGAAATAACATGGTCACGTGACTGGGTAAACAAACCAACTTCTACTTTCTACTTTTCTATAAACGCCTTTTATTATCTCTATAGTACGAGTGTTATTTGCAAGTGGTTTGGTAAAAGATGCCCTTTGTGCCAGCCTTTTTTCTCGGCAAACCAAATTTCAAAGACGTATACTGTAAAGTAAGGTTACTTTACGTAATTCCGAGGTAAACTTGCACTTCATATTATTGTTGAAAGTAAATATTTCAATGTTAATATCACATTGTTGAAGACTTCACCATCCAGAACTTTGATAATAAACAGCACCTTATAGGAAGGGTCTCTTGGAATTTTCGTATTCATTTATTTATTTCTTTTTGGTCTTTTTACGTGGCCTCAAACAGCACAAGGCCTTGGAAGAGGTACACCATGGAAAAGGGAAAAGATTCGGCCAGATGCTGTTTAAGGAACCGTTCTAGCATTCGCCTGAAGTGATTTCGGGAAGTCGTGGAAAACCGAAATCAGGATGGCCGGAACAGGGGACCGAACCCGAGTCCTCCCGAATGCGAGAGTTTACCACAGCTCTACTTCGCACTGCAGTTCACCACCCAGGTACTAATGCCTACCTGAGGGTTCATGATAACTAAGTAAGCAACGTTCGCTCGGTGGAATGAAATTAATCTGGTGGTGCAAAGTTACCCACGGCAGTGCAAAGTTATCTCACATAACAGTAACGTAAAAAGTAAGAGCCCAGTAGCTGTATTCTGTAACTCGTTAGCTGTAACAAACTTGCATTTTGAAATTACTGTAGTGACCTTTTGTTTGTATTTCAATCACGCAGTATTCTAATTTAAAATTTTTCATAAACGTTGGATAGATTACAGTATAGAACTAGATACCACATTTATAAACGCTAATAAAAATCGATAAAGGTAAATTATGGAACATTTGTGTTTGAATTTTTGTGCATTCTAATTTTTTTATTCCGTTAATTAACTAAAAGGGTGTTGGCCATTAACGCAGTTTCTTTATTTCTTTACAAACGACTCCATCATCTGGTATACCTCCCTTGCTAATTTTTTTCGCTGGCAACATTTGGCCTGTTAACGGCGTTAACCGTGGTTAGCTAAAGCGATCAATAATATTGGTACGTGGCGACACATTTCGGACCACCATTTCCCGCTGTTGTTCCAGAATCACTACTTTCGGTACATCTTGCGAATTTCGACAACATAACTCTACCGTAACTTTTCGTTTCGCGAGTAACGGCTTATACATAGAATGTAACGACTGGAGAAGGGACACGGCTGCGGCGGGCCGCTCAAGTGCAAAAAGTGCGTGTGCCGGATGATGTAGTGTGGTTGCGAGGAAGTGTAAAAAAAGGAAGGAGGGGGGGGGGTAAAGACAGGAAAGTTGAGCTCTCCTGGTGGTGACGGCGCGACCCTGACCCTGGTCGTAAATGATGCGCCGCATGCATGCCTCTAGTACCGGGAATGAGTGAATGACACTATGCGCGCCTTTCAGGGCAGCTGCGGAGCAGCGGTACGAACATGTGTGCTCTCATCACGTACTATGATTCACGTCGCTGTTTCGTCACCAGCCTGCTACGTGTGGGAGTCGCCAGCTTTTTATTTATTCTTGTCCAAGACTTCATACACCGTTAAGTTAAATATATTATTACAATATTAAAACACACATTACCGAGTCAGTAATACTATAATGCCTTGTGGTAATGAAACGGTGCTTTTGAAAACTCACTCCCTGGTGTAGGGTAAGTTGTTTCAGTCACATGACCAGGTTTTGTCAATCACCAGAAACTTGAAGAAAGCCAAAAACCATTTTCATGGTTGCAATATGGCGGGAATAAAAAAAAATTGGGAAATGCTGCGTCTGCAGGAAATTATTTGCACGTTATTTAATTTATTTTATTTATAACTAAACATTATATATATATATATGTGTGTGTGTGTATAAAATAGTTCCCTGACTGACTGACTGGCTGGCTGATCAAACTGCAGCCCAAACCGCTGAGCCTAGAAACGTGACAATTTTGTGTGTTCCGTTAGTTTAGGTCGTAGGCAAGCACTAAGAAGAAATTTTGTGAAATTCTTCTCATAAGGGGTAAAAAGGGGTGAAATGTGTTTTCTAAGATTAATATACATAGCTCGAACTCGACGGTATATTGTGGTGACTTTTACTTTAATGGGTCAATCATAAAAATACATATTACCCAATTTAAGAAATTTTAGGAATTCAACATTTAAGGAGGTGAAAAGACTTTAAATGTGACGAACCAGTCGAGTTATCGAAGTGCTGTTTGCTTCAAAATGATGTTTACTTAAATGCGCAACATAAAATTGCAGGATATTTTCCAAATTCGACTTCAAAGATGTAAGAAAGTGTACAATGCCTTTCCGATTCATGATCGATGTACAGTATGTCGATCCCACTGAACTTTTAGGCATCGACGCTATTTTTACTTATGGTAATGCTTACTTAAATACCTGAAATACAGTTTTTTTTTTTATTTTTCGAAGTAAGGCTTCTAAGGAGGTGAAGAGTGATGAAACGGAATGAAAGGCGTTTTCTTTTAATTAATCTTCTATAAATCTCTAACTCAACGGGCTATCGTCACAGCCATACTGAAATGTATCGCCCATACAATAGCTTTAAATGTCCATAAAGTATTTTAAAACGCAATCCATAAAAGGAGTGAAAAGACATAGAATGTGTTTTAGATAAATACATGAGTGCATGCTACCGAACCCGTCGGGATATACAGTATATATATATATATATATATATATATATATATATATATATATATGCCTATATAAGTTTCTTATTTGTTTCATCGATACTTTGAACAGAGTGCAGTCAGTTTCACTGTGTTGTAGTTTTGGTTATGTATACTATTTTTTTCGCGCCAAATTACGACTTTCGTCTGTTAACAGCCACTTACCAATCTCGAGAGCAGGGTGAGTGAGGAATTGATCTAGAGTCTGTCAGTTGAAATTTCGAACACGGACTAATTTCACTCGGGTTAAATTTCGCACACCTTTAATTTGAAATTTTGTCTGACTTACCCTACCCAAGTGAACCTTCAAAAGCACCTGAAGTGGCATAAAAGTTTTCAGGTGTTCCAATTCGAAATTTAATCTGGAATGTAGCAGCCTGAACATATTTGCTATTTGCTGTAACCAAGTATTGTAAGGTGCACGGTTTATTCAGCTTTCTGCAGATTAACTATTGCGTTGGGTGTTGTAAGTGTGAATAATTTTGGTCACCACTTAACATCTAGGTCTTTTAGCGCTGGTGAGAGGTGACATAAATATGGAACAGCGCCGTAATAAAGGAAAAGAAGGGGACGAGGGTCCCCGAGAAAACCCGCAGACCAGCGGCATCGTCCGGCACCATTCCCAATGCGAACATTCGGGGGACGACCCCGCAGGAAATCCAACCCGGATCACCTTGGTGGGAGGCGAATGCTGTAGCCACTGCTTCAACCGCGGTCCCGTGTGTCGTAGTTCGTTACATTGACAACGGTAATCAGTAGCCCCACTTATTCAAGTTTTTTTATACCAGTTCACACCCGTCCTTAGGTGAGTTTTGCGACCGTCCCGATCACGGTCCTAGAAGAACAAGTCTGGACTCTGACGCTAAAATATGATACTCGTATTTACTGAGCTATTTCCTGAAATAATCGGTGACGTCACTGGTACAACGCTGCTGTCTTAACAACGCGGTAAATGGAACTACGAGAAGCACGCACTCTTAAGAAACTGCCGGACATGTGTCCAGCTTGAGCACATTCGAAAAGTACGAGTACTCTTGGGCACCAACTGGCTGGAGGTATTTTTATTCATCGTGTATGACCGTCTAAGCAGACACACACATCGGGTACAACATAATCTCTGTACGAAAGGCTATAAACTTGTGTGCAGTAGAGCTGTTGTCTGCTCAGCTTCCACAAGACTTTCAACTGGCGCGAATGTTCACTAACTAAGAAGAAAAGCAGATGTTGGACTAAAGCACTGCACACTATTTGACGGCTGGGGCAGAAGTTGTCATTTAGATCGCCGCCTGTAACACGTTGCAAATACGTTGTAATGTGATGGAAAGTAGGTTTTTTCACGAAACAGGTCCACATGTGCCCATTGTACCAATGTACGGACAGAAAACACACTTCAAACAAGGACGGAACGTCATTGTTAAAACAACGTTACTCAATAAAGACAATGTTTCGAAGCTCTCCAAGATAACTAAAAACGGTTTTTTCAGACTGCCGTAGTTCAACACGTACTAACCGGACGTATGCGTACCTCAAATAGAATCGTGCTCTGAACTTTTCTACAAACGTTTCACCAATAAAAATATATTGTCACTGCTTGGTGTCCCATAGTTAAAATAAATCTGCGGGAATCTTGCATGCTAGTTCTGCGCTTGGTTCGTTGTACAGATGCGGCTTTTTATGCGCGCTTCAAAGTCGTCTTTATAGCTTCGTCACTTCTGAGACTCTAACGCTCAAAACCACTAAAAACGTATAATTTGTTTCCATTAAGTTAAATATCATGGATTAGACCGAAGTTGCTGCATGCGACGTCTTTCTCTTGTGAGATGCCTTAGACTGTGTTCTATCTACCCAACATTAACACTCACACTTGCTCCCAGAATTCCTACAAATAATTTTAGAATGCATAAGTACTTGCACTCTACTGTCAACACTGTAATCGCTGGCTTCGTGCATTCAGCAAATATTATTATTTGCCGTACCTGAGAGTACTCAGACTATACTGCATGCAAAATGTAGAAGCAGTAGACAAATAAACAACTCCGTGGAATAAACATAGTGTGCCTAGAGCATGTATTTACAAACACTTGCTACCCGTACTCGCGTGCTCACACTTATGCATTCTCACTCTCAATTATGAAACACCCTCTCTGACGTCACTTCCGAGTGTGAACGCGTGAGTGCGAATATTTATGCTATTTGTAACACGGCATTAGAGCGCATTGCTACTAGAGAAGTAAGTGAGAACATTTTCAGTGGAAAATTATAATTACCTACTTAATTCAATAATGTTTACAACAGTCACTTGTCTCCAGCGATGAAATATTAGTTTTTTTTTTGCGAGTTAATATAAAATTTAAATAAATCACAGAAAACTTTATTAATTTTCGATAAAATATATTTGGGTACTTCTTGAAAGTTTAAAAAACTTGAAAAAAAATCTTCCGTTTGTGCAAAAAATTTTCTGTAAAATTTTCCACAAAATTATTGCCCTAAAAATTAACACGTCTAACTGCTACGATATATCATCGATGTTAACTTTCTTGCCGAAGAGTCAAAGCAGTATTTCAGTATTGTTTGTACCAACAGATGAACCTCGTTCCTCGATTATCAACACGTCAAATATTTTCGCTCTGTTTGGAAAGTGAGTCTCCGGTCAGGAACGAGCATGCTGCCAAGGGCGGCTAGGCGTGGGTTCTCGCTACAAGATTGTGCAAGTGTCTCTCGTTGAACAATGGAAGATTGGGCCAGCGACCACTTCACGAATGAAGCAATCATAGACCTCGATTTAATATATGTTAGTGTGTTCGTACTGCGAGGGGGCCTTCCTCTATGACGCAACGACACCATCGGCGAGGCTCTTTTCGGAATGGACGATTGCTTGGTTCGAAATGCCGCCCAGTAGCTTGCCTGAAGACGCGAGCAGATGTCAATTCCCGAAACATCACTACAAGTTCATCCAAGGAAAACAACTGTGTACTCTGTCGACATCATTGTGTTGCCATCGATAGTCATCTTTGTGTCGTCTAGCCTTGAGCGTGTGGAATTGTTATACTGTCTTATGGGTTACCTTTTGTTCGTGTTAGTAATGGTGTGCACTGTCTTGACTTCAATGTTCTCTTTTTTTTAGTTTGTTTGTTAGTTTTAATATTGTTTTTTGCTGTAATTTTTGTGATTTGACTTAATTCCTTACGATTTTCATCTTGTAGTTATGTACTTGTTGTTGGCTAACCAAAGTCAGCACGTTTATTTTATTGTTATCAGTTTAGATTTTCTGGGACGACAAAGTGTAGCAATAGCGTATGTGTAATAATTTTCATTAATCAACTCTATTAGCTTAATATTATGGGGGACAGTAGTGTAAATGTGTATTCAACTATCTTGTGTACCAGAACGCGGAGAGGGTTTGTGCTAATACGTTACTGGCAACGCTCTTCGTAAAAACACTTGAGGCAGAGGTGTTCTAGAGAAATTTCTTCCTTGAGACTTCCATTTCACAGGGATAAGTAAACAGATATTCACAAACATAGTCCAAAGTCTCATTTAAAAACTACGATTTTGTCGTAATGTTTAATGGTAAATTTTCTGTAGTTCATTTTCAGTGTTCATTTTACTGTAGTTACAGTTTTGACTCTCAGATAAACAAAAATGAAAATATTAAAATTAAAACTTACAGACTTGAATCACAATCGACTCACAAGCAACTGAAATTACGTATATGCATATGATATACGCAGAGCTTACATGGAACATACTGTCTGATCGTTTCTGTAGAACACTTCTGAGTTCTATGGTCTCAAGAAGATGAAGTGAAGAGATTTTAGTCAGTATTTAACATAGGTCTTAAGCGCTGGTGAGGGGTGACATGATGGGAGTATGGAGCAGCCCGGAATGAAAGGGAGGGGCAAACGGGAGATCCACGAGATAACCTGCCGACCAGCGGCATCATCGCGGCACGATTCCCACATGCGAAAATTCGGTCACTAACCCCGCTGAAAATCGAACTTGGATCGCCTTGGTGGAAGTTCCATAGTATGAAACGTCAAAATGTAAAGACGCATGTATGCGCAGTATCGCTGATAAATTTGTGATGCTTAAGTTTCTCTGGCGCACTCAAGCTTTTATGTTTAATTATTTCGGTCTGAAGCATTTAGATCTTATTTCTTCAAACAGTACAACTTGAAAACGGTACCAAATAGAAAATGTGATAAAGATAAGAATGTTGTAATTATAGACTAAATAAATCTCATTACCTTTCGTAAAAATTTCTGTGCACAAACCAACCTACAATCGGAACTAACGAAAAGGTACCGTACTGGAAGTTTCACAAGATCTAACAATACGCCCTCCAAAGGTAAAGTTAAAGACGAACGACTGGAGTAGTCTAGTTTGACCAATAGTGTCAATAAAACATAAAAAAAAAACACAAATCAATGCTATGTGACATAATCAGAGTATAAAGTCAGCAGGGAAAAATATGTAGTAAAAACTGTTGCCTACAAAAATGGTCATGAAACAGTCCAGCGAATTTCTGTACTCTTTATCTATGCCGTTAGCTTCTTAAATGTCATAAGGAAAATATTCATCAGTTCGCAGGTCATAACCCTTTAGAATTCTTCTGTACAAACTCGTATGGAAAATAGACGTGTGTATATGTATGTATGTATGTATGTGTATATATATATATATATATATATATATATATATATATATATATATATATATATATATTGCGAAAGGTTGTGCGTCGCTAAGTAGAAGACAATTTGTTATTTTAGTTTTCCGATTACTCGTCAAATTGTTAGATGTTACGTTTTACTAGCGTAAATGTACAGCCTGAGACGTGCTACATGTAACGCTATTCCGACACATTTGAGGAACATTTGCATAATTTCTCCTTTGTTATCAATGAATGACTAATGTATCCTATTGTTAAGCAAGACGCTGACATCATCTGGAGAGTTGTGTACGCTTTTTTTTGCGTCTCTCTTGAATGCTGTACGTTATTGCATTACACCACTGAATGGTATTTGCTATTCGAGTCATTTGTATGTTTTTCTGTATGTACTTCAAAGTGTAAACATTAGGTTCATTAATTTTAAAAGCTCTAGGTGGTTAGATTATGCATTTGCTCTTTCTTAAATTTTAATTTATAATCTCCTGTTATATGTTTATTTGTTTTTGTTTGAGGGACTGTTCTTTAAAAAAAAAACCATGACCGAAATTCACTTGTCCCACAAATTTCCAAGATGGAATTTTCTGCAGTGTATTGTATCGAAAGAATAAAAGTATAAAAAACACCAATTTTCGCCACCGCAGAAATAAACTTTAGAGATACACAGAGAGTCTAAAATGGTTATTATTCACATTTATAATGTTCTTTGAATGATAATCATAAGCAGACATACCTTACGCACGCAGAGCAGTTTTAGAATAATATTAAAAAGGCTAAAGAACTTCTCACCGTTCGATGGCCTGATCAGGCGGTCACCTTAAGTTGTTATAGACCTACATAATTCCATGCCACTTAGTAGCAAAACATAAATTTTGGTGTCTAGGGATGGAAATATAGCGGATGTCTTCGCCTGACCATGTACGGAGATTTTGAATGTTATAATATTTATCACTTGTAGGCAGCCTCGCCTGTGTTTTATTCCATACTCAATTGCCAGTCGATCACATGATTTTCATACAAAAATACGTCGCCGCCCAATTGTATTCTGTGCCCTGATATGATCGTATAAGAAGTCAATAATGAAGTCATTGAAATAGCACGGACCAGATCTGCCGCTGTCGATATGGTTCTCCCTACAGTCTTGCTTCTCCTTCTACGTGACTACCACGGCCACGGTTAGCGCAATCCAAGCTCATTTCCCGGTGGTGGGGGATAAAATTCGGATTATGCGCGTGGAAATCGTGCAGAACATTGGCCGTTACTTGGCGAGTTTTCTCGGGAATCTCCCGTTTCCCGCGCCTATTTATTCCGGCAGTGCCCAACGCTCTCACCATGTCACATCACCCCAGCGCTGAAAATCTCTCTGTTAAAGCTCGGAATCATTCGCATTATCTGAATGTTTTATTTTTCGCTTTTGTTTTTAATTCTGGGAAGAAAAATGTGAAATTTGTTATTAGATCGTGAATTCTATTTACCTTGCTCCACATAACAAACACCGCAGTTCAAACTTTGAACGAGTATTTAGGCAGCAATCAGTACAGCAATGTTTTTATGTTCTGAAATTCTGGCCTGATTGCGACCTAAATATATGATAAAATATCATTTAAGATGCTTTTACTGTACTTTAGCGCAAAGTAAATAAAATCCACTCTATAATCGCAAATTCTACATTTTCTTTCTCAGAATTTCATAAAACTGAAAAATAAAACAATCCTATACGGTGACTAACGCCGAGCCTTAGGACGGGTCATCACAAGCCAGGTTGGAATTATAGGTTTTTGTACTGTAGTGTTGTTTTGACGGATACATTAAAATACATAGTTATTTTGTTCTTTTGAAACATATTACCTTGCTATTAACTCATAAATCCGTAACAACTGACCAATATTGATGACGTAGCTATTCATACATTGGTTTGAAGTACTGATATATTCTCGCCTTTTATAACGCATATTATGTAAAAGTTGCCTATTAATACCAAAGACAATTGTATAATGTTTAAGAGCAATAGTATATATTTTTAAGTTACTGCAATGAAAGTATTGGTTACAATTTATTAATGAAAAATTTAACACCTGGAGTGACAACTCACATTAACTGTTCCAAAAGTATCTTCACTCACTCCACGGTGGCACACATAAACTAAACTGCTTCATTCTACCGTACAGTACTGCGTACATCACAACTGGCTCTTGCCTGCAGCTTGGTACGTTTTGATTGGCGCTCCTTTGGCAGGGTCAGCATTCAGACAATATTTCGGCTAACACGCTCAGTTTAACCACGTGACTGGCGCGAAACTACTGCTGACACGATCGCACGTCTTGTTCATTATTGCTTTGTAATATACTGTATTTAACCCTGTTGATAAACACGCGACACAAGTTGCCTAACTGCGAGGCATGCATACGACTTACTAGTACTGCACGATTTGTAATGTTTACCTCATGAACGAATCAAGCGAGGACAAAATATCTACCTATATTTCCATTGTGGATACCCTAATGAAGTTTGCAACACAAGTTATGTCACTTCCTCTGAACTCTTACTGTACACAGTATGCTAGAGTTCTTGACGTACTAATTCTCTAACGAAATATTTTCATTGTATTTAAGGTTTATAATTTCACGTCACATGAAAAACACAGTAACAACTTGTCGCAAAAAATTTACAACGTTTAAAATGTTGCAACCATTCTTGAAAAATAATCAGTAAAAGTGTAATGTGTATAATGGAATGGGGGTCAGAAATTATTTTAAGTGTTGTTTATTTTCACATAGGCCTACATAAGTGAGCAACTAGTAAAATATTAGTAGGTTGCTAATTATTACTTTCTGTTTCTAATTTGTAAACTTCTCGGCAATCCGGTGCCATGAGAACGATGATTTTTTTCCTGTTTTCCCATGCAACGACGTACGGAGCCAGTCATGAATGGTTCTTAAGTTATTCATACGTTTGACACTGTTGAATTACACACTAGCTTCATGTTGTGTAACAAAACAAAGTCACTCTCATGGATTACTGCAGATCAACTCTCAAGTTCATTGTATACAAAATGTCAAATATCCGCTCGATGAACGCCTTCTTATCATACCACTGTTCGTTATATCGAAAAGATTTCTCTTATAAAATACTTTAACTTCTCCTTGCTACACTCATCTTGTTTTTTTTTTTTTTTATTGTTTTCCTTGTCATAATCTTGGATTTCTGCGTACGAGGTAGCACTGCAGTGGTGTGTACCCACAATATCCCGCTTAATCATTCACTCCCGTGACGATAATCTTTCATTGGGTGTTTTTAAAAGCTCACAAGTTAGGGTAGGTAAGATAAACTTTCAGTTTAAGTTTTTGGAAACGTAACGTGAGTGAAGTGTAGGGTCTGCCCGTGTTCGAATGTTCACCCGACAGCATCTCGATCAACTCGTATACCTTGCTCTCGAGCAAAGTAAGCGGCGGCTAGAAGACGGAAGTCACATTTTGGTGCAAAACAAAATATACAGTGCACGTAACAAAACCAACAACGAAGTGAACCTGAATGCCCAGTGTTCAAAAAATCGACGATACAAACACGGAACGTATATTAGGATAAATAAAATAACGCGTTAAGAATTTTGGACGTCGCATTTAACAAAATATTTTACTTACAGGCATAAACTACCTATATATTTTTATGTGTGTGTTTTTCTTTGGATTCCCACCATCTTAAAATCCTGAACAGCATTACAGGCGTTCATAAAGATCCTGGTGATCGACAAAACCTGGTCACGTGACTGACATAACCTACCCCACTCCAGCTTGCGAGTTTTCAAAAACATCTAAACACATAATCTGCACTCGAGCTCGCTCCACTTTCGTTATCATTATGATAGGATCATTTCACCATTTATAATGGCAATCGGAATCAATTACTTAGACATGTAATATGTTCTGAAAATAAATGCGTAGGTTTATGAACATTGTCCTGGGTAGTGTGACATAAGTCGTAAAAATAGGTTTGTCGACCTCCCACTTTGCCCGAGGTCTCACAAAGTATTAATTAGAAACTGCCAATACACAAGTCAACTATCAGCAGCAGATAAGTAGGGTCGTGACATCTGAAGGCTACGTCTAGCTGATGACGATGTGACATTCGAAGGCTTTGTCGGTGGGGAATTTTGGTATTTTAATGTCGTATCTTTATCCTCCTTTAATGCAACCGATACATTTACGCCATGACCCATAATATCTGCTACTTTTACAATAATTCAAATTTTATTCCTAAACGAGAGCAAACATCGAAAAACTGTTCTATAGTTTCATTAATAATTGCTTTTACGAATAATGTAGTGTAATTTTTTGTAGACAAAAATTTATGAGACTTGGCTGATTAGTATATCAATAAGAATTTCCTTAATTGTTTAATTGGCCAAAACGATAGTGAATTTTGTCTTGAAAAAATTAGTTAACATTGTATACACTGTTTTTTATAGCAAAACAGTGCAACAGTTTTTCGATATCTACCCTCTTAAAATACCATCGTAAAATGGATGGATCATGGCTTCAACTTCAAAGTCGCAAGGTCATCGCGCGGTGTAATGTTCATACCACTCGCCTCTCACCGCGCCGAACCACCGGGGTTCGAATCCAATTTTTCGCGCGGGAAAATAAGTGGCGAGCGATACCGTTGGCAGGTGGGTTTTCCTGTTTCCCCGCCCTTGTAATACATCACTTCTCTATTATTTGGCCTCATTTCTTTTCATCGCTCATGATTCGTTAGGCGTCAACATACGCCCAGTTCGTAAGTCTTCTTCTGAGATGTGACGCCGTGAATTAATTTTTATAATTGCAAATTCTCCTATCAAATATTTCTTGTCCATTCCACTGTAAGTGTACATTCATAACAAGCAAGAGCACAATACACGCTATATATTGGAAGAAGTAGAGTTACAAAATGACGGCTATGGAAAGCTTACTGCATTTAAAGTCATACTTGTTCATAATGTTCATACAGAATTAAAGTTGACAATTTTTCCTTAGTAACAAATGAAAAGTAATATTTACATAAGTCGTATTAATTGCCATAATAAACCTGCCATATTGCATTCAACATATCAGTTTTATCGTTTTTGTGTAACATTTGATAACGTGTGCGTATCTGTTTTTGAAAGTGTGTTCCTCAGTTCATAGTATTGTTGTACCATTCATGCTTCTGTTGCCTTTAGGGTGAGTAGAATCATTAAGAATCAACCCACAAAAATATAAACATTTTTCGTGTTGTCTAGTGGACGAGTACTTAGGTTTGTCGCTTGCGAAGGTAGTTTTCACCTATGATTTCCCGACAAATTTAAAAATGAGTAAAAAGCTGTTTATGAGTTGTGTGTGTTGTGTAACGCCAGACACAGTCGGGCGCGTGGATGTTTATCATGACGCTTTCTAGGAACGGCCGTGGAGGCAGCGGTCACGCCTACTGCGTGGGCAGGTCAGAGTTTCTGGCCAAACACACCTGCTGGCAATTATGGGACGTGAGGCGTCCTGGGAGGAGGGGGATTAAATATCACTTTTATGGCTACAACGCAAAATTTGCGCCTACATCACGCCTCATTGCGCTGTCGTGGAATTAAATACAAACACACAGATGTGCAAGAGATCACGTGATGGGTACAACATGGTTGTAAATATATGCGTCTGTCAAATACTTCGGCACAAGTACATCTGGTTTATTCATACATGCGCAGCATAAAATGTATGGGTCGTTTCAATACCAATTGTGACTACATGTGCAAATTAAGACCCGTTTTATATGCTCTGCTACTGAGCTGTGTCATGAACCGAGATTCTCGTTTGTTTTATAGAGTTAGCGTGAGTTCTGTAACGGCACGTAGCAGAGTTGTAAGCAAAGAGTATGTAAATCTAAAGTTTGTAAGTTTCCTGAATGCCTAGCGTAAGTTACTTAATACGTTACTAAACACGGCGGCAGAACAATGTCCACAGAACCGGAGCCTCGAGGACATTGAAACGCCCCAACATTGGCGAGTGCGGCAGTTAAACTTAGTGATGATGGGTGGGGGAGGATGACAGTTATGTCCAGTCTCCGAAATGGCGATTACCACTTTAAATAAGGGAGTCTTTGGGCCTCCCCAGGGAAATTTTGATTTCAAGATGCAAAATTAGGGAGGGGAGAAAGGGGATAAGCAGTTTTCACATACAAACTTTGGACATATACTACTGGTATGAATACCAGAATTTTTATTAGATACAATTTTTTCTAATTTTTGTAGTATTTTCAAACGACTTAAAAGCAGTAAATGTTGGAAACTAATTTGTAGTTCGCAATATTTAAATTAACTATCGATAAC
This sequence comes from Medauroidea extradentata, assembly GCA_003012365.1. NCBI lineage: Eukaryota > Metazoa > Arthropoda > Insecta > Phasmatodea > Phasmatidae > Medauroidea > Medauroidea extradentata. The sequence goes on along the minus strand of PNEQ01024568.1, from coordinate 51,844 downwards.
AATATTATGTTATTAATTTGAAGGGGACAATTTACCCTAATTTATTTTATGGGATTTGTCTCTTTCCGCACCCTCCCCCCCTTTTTTTTCCCCAACCTAGTCAGATACAATGCACAACACCATACTTCCACAAGCAGGCGCGATGAGCAGGAACGGGTTTAAAGTGTAGTTAGTTTTTTAACTGCCAAATTTTCTACGCAGATTCCTCGAGTTTGCCTTCAGGCATGCTCTATACTTTTTTGTATTATCCGACCGAAACGTAGGAGTCGTCGACGGGAGATCACATGCAATTTGAGTGGTTTGCGCGTAGAGGTTATGTCACAAGTAGTTAGTCAATAAGAGTCAGCTTTAGCATCCATGTGTTCCTAGTCACTGATCGTGTGAAGTCGCAGTAGGTGGGATCCTTAACAGGTCTAAATAAATACAATTTATTTTTAATTTACTTGGGTTTGTCTATTTTTGTTGGGCTAAACGTCTCTAGTTGACACCGATGTCATTATAGACGAGTTGACAGAACTTTGCACAAGGACAGTTACTAGGAAAGGCGTCGGACATGGTCTTCGATAAGGAATCATCCTAGCATTGTCCTGGAGCGATTTCGGGAAACCATTAAAATCAGAAATCGTGATGGGCGGAACCGCGGCATCGAATCCGGGTCCTCCCGACTAAATTGAAAATAACTTACAGGCAGAACAAAACTCACCAGAATTGATAAACTTCTGAATTGGGGGTCCGTAGGAGCCTGCCGTACCTTGTGAGATAGCGTGAAGGTTAGCTCTTGCAGTGGAATAGGTAAAGGGAGGGGAATTAGGAGAACTCTGTGGGGAAACTCGTATTCAAGAAATGGAACTCGACACTTCCGGGAATTGAACACCGATCGCCGTGGCGAGAGGAGACTGGTCCAACCACATTGTTTGTGCGTGTGTGTAGCCCCCCTCTTTCTCTCTCTCTCTCTCTCTCTCTCTCTCTCTCTCTCTATATATATATATATATATATATATATATATATATATATATATATGTATACACACACACACACACACATAATTTTTTAACAAAGTGTTTTATACAATGGTGATAAAGCTTAACCGCCGAGCCAGCCACACTGTGCCAAACATCCCCTTTTTAACGACAAAAGTTGCTCATGTGAGCCGCGTTGGCGTTCAGACAATTGATAGAAAACAAAACTTCAGTGACCAATCTGCACGAACACATATTTACACCACCTATCCGGGCCTGGGAAACGAACACAGTACCTCTCGTACTGTAAGCCGGCGCGCAGCAAACTACGCCGCCGCGGCTCCTAGTGCTTTAGACAAACACGAGTGATATCACGATGACGCCGAAGAGAGGCCTAGGTAGCCGGCGGCGGCGCCAGGACGCAGGGCAGAACGGCGAGTGAGGGCCGCCCACAGGTACCAGTTATCCCACACTGATACACCCACAGATACAGGGCCTGCTGCGCCCCAAGTATGGCACTGGCATTGTGCGACACCGCGCCTGACGTCACGAGCTCTGGTCGCTCGCCTGCACGGCTGGGACCCACCTCGTACCCTCGGCAGTCACCCAACACGTCACATCTCAGACAAGTTGTCGGGCCCCAAGTCGAGCAACACCGCCGACATTCGTCTCCAGGTTAAATTGAATATAATTTGAAAAATAAAACCACCCTGGATGCAGTTAAGGGTAGTTCTACTACTGCAGGTTACGAAGCTCAATGTTATTAGTTTGGCAAGGGACAATTCCGTTGATATTAGAGCTGGTATTGGTGATGACGAGTTTAATGCCGAGGGGCTGGTTGGAACCTCAGGGGAACACCTGAGGCTCGACTAGGCGAGGATGATACTACGGTGGTTCGCCATTGCCTTCCGCAGTGTGATGATGAGGGGACAACACGACACCCAGTGCTAAATCCCGGGGGATGGGGTAACTGTAAATTTCCTACCCGGCCATGAGCTCTAACCACTTAGCCAAGCGGTCGGACACGATATCGGTAAGAAAGCTACTTCTTGTTGGCTTTTATGGAGTAAATATCGTCCCTCGGCATTGTTCGGTTTTCAACCTGAAGTTTTCTCCGTAAGCGCCAGCATGAAATAGTCATCTTCAGACCATCGCCCTCCCCCCAAGGCGATTCGGGTTCGATTGCCGTCGGGGTCGGTCCCTGGATTTTCGCATGTAGGAATCGTGCCGGACGATGCCGTTGGTCGGCGGGTTTTCTCGGGGATTTCCCGTTTGCCATGCTCTTTCGTTCTGGTGCCGCTCCATACTCACATCATGTCACTCCTTACCAGCGCTGAAAACCTCGATGTTAAGATGATGTGGTACATAATTCAACACTAAAACCTTCAATCTATAACTGTAGGTTTCTTGAAGCCAATTTGCGAAATTTAAACAATAGCAATCCTAGACATTAGTTTTAGCCAACGTTTTAAACAAAATTGTTTCCAGTGTTACGAACTTCTGAGGCATAATCTCTGACGTCAGAGCCTCATGCTTTCAACTGCGGCGCAAGAGATCACGCGTAACGAATTAGTAGTTCTTGATAAATATTTGCTCATAAAGTCGGCAAATACCATTATCTAAGATTGTCATTGAGTATATTATCCACATTGGCTTCAAAAAAAGCGTAGGATTCAATTGATATTTTCAGCGTTTATTTATCTACGACGCACTCTTAAGCGCTGACCAAATCTCTCGCTTACGGACTAGACACGGGAGAGAACTTCACCGTGGGGCTATCTGGTCGTCCCGTAGTACTACCTAATTTCCATGGAACGCATGGGTTTTCCAGCCTGACCACCCGAGTACAGGAGCGCACAGGATTTTCCTTGCTCCAGAACATTCACCAGGGAGGACCACCCTTACAGCCTTACTGTCCGGTCGTGCATCCTTTTTCCTCTGACCGTCGTCAGCTTCGTCCATTACCATTACCCAAGTCTCTTCACTCCGAGACCATGGCTTTTGGGCCCCAGTGGACTTTGTTTAGTACATACCAAGCACGTACATTTACTGATGCAATAGCAGATTTATTATTGGGTCAGTCAAATGGAGCATTAAATTCCCGTACACACGACCGTCTGTAGTAAAATAAAATCTTCTAACATGCTAAGCGAACGTTGAAACCTAGCAAGGAGGTAAATTTCCCCGTGATAAATCACCATATATAATAATGACTAAGTTACCAGGTCGCTGACTTGTCCATGGTAGAAGATGACGTGATGTTGCGTTGATACTCTGCCTCGCTCGAAGCGAGGCTCGCCTAATTACAGCCTGCGACACAACAAGTGAAGATGGAGGTTCGGCGGAATGCGAGATAAGGGAGGCGTGTGTTGCCCCTGAGGTATCTTCCTCCCCACCCTACGTTTGTGTTTTCAAACGTTTCTCCAATGTTTCCGCTAAGCTGGCCAAGGTTACGTTAACCTTATGCGGTTGTCGCGTAGAATGTAACGACAATGGCACTCACTTGCATCGGGCTGGTTTTTTTTATTGGACTTCGCGTCTAGTCTACAGCGATGTCGTTAGAGACGATTAAACTCAACTTAGAAAAATTACAGTTATTGAGAGAGGAATCGCCCATGACTTAGTTAAACCTTAGAAGAATTTGCAACTGTAACCAGTTCCTCGCTAGCAAGCAGATTTCAAACCCTTGTCCTAAGAATCCCCGAAGGCCATATTAAGCTGAGGTTAATCGGGTTGTGTATTTACCGTGATCTCCTGCTGCTTCTGCTGTTCCGAAACTTCAGCCGAAATATTTTGGAAAGGGAATACCTGCGGAAAGTTGTGAAAATTATGCACTGCAACTTACAACCTAGCTCAAATCGTAAGGGTGACATCAGCCCTTGAAATTCGAGTTTATAATTCGTATTCTTGCGAGATTTTGAAAATTACTTTGAGTTAAACCACGATATTTTTTAAACGTTTTTCAGGTCTGTCAAAAGCTAAACATCATTGTAATAAACTGTAAAAATCACCAACTAACATGCGAAAAACAAAAACATAATAAAATAATGTTGACCCCTTGTTGCATACAATTTTTTCGCCGTCATGTGATATTTTATGCGGTCATCGTACCAATTATGTTCTTATGCATTGATACTAACGCATGTAATTATCAAATAGTGTTATTCAGTATGATGAAAAGTTAAATGTAATACGAATTTTGTATTATGAACAAGGTAATTCTGAGACATCTTTCTTCATAAGTTATGGACAGAACCGAAATATATTTGTAATGATTTCGTCACACATCATAAATGTTCGTAGTTCCTTTTCACGCAAGGAGAATGACGAGGTTCATTGGTACAAAACTCCCATGGTAAGTCAAGCTGAAGACTCCGATTTTATAAAGAGATCAGCACACCATATCTCCTGGGCGCGCTGTCTCAGGAATGGCCTTGTGTTTGGGCGTCACATTTTCATTCAGTTTCTACGAGTAGGCGAAGCTAGTGAAGGTCTCCCACTTACTTTACAACCCACGAATTCATTCAGTAGTCGAACATCGAGTCTGTGACGTAGACCTCATATTTCATACAGTTGTAAACATTACTCGGTATCTGAACATGACTTGTTTTGGGACTTTTTATTATTGTTGATGCGCATTTGTCGAACTCAAGAGTTTTTAGGTGACCGCTTAAAACATTAACACACATAGAATATGTGGGTTTTATACCAGCTGACACAGATAATAACTAATAGAGACATGCAAAATTCGCGTTATCATGTGGTAGCAGGCTAACCTTCACTCTCCTATACATATCAGAGTATAATCTGCGATTCAATTGGCCACGAACTTTCATGTGTTGTCATTTATAGAGCCCACAATTTTTGGTGGAAAGAATTCTGCAACAGTTTGTTTCAATGCCTTACGTGCACATCTGCAGGTCTGCTTCTTGATTATTGGCAGACTGTATAACTGCACAGGCGTGGTTCATTTGACTTGTGCCAACAGGAACGAGGTTATTGCGACACCACACATCTGTGATTTGCGAGTAAAACACCGAGACGCTGAGAATTTAAAACAGCCAATCACTGACCACGAAGCAGAGCTGCATATGTGCACATAAGGTATTAGAACAAATTGTTGCAGAATTATTTTCGCCAAAAATCGTGGGCTCTATTCATTTTCGTGTGTTACGTATTTACAGAGATTGGCCTCTCTGCCGTGTAAGCATTCTCCGCGGCAAGTCACAATATCAGCCAGAGGGAGACGTCAAAAGAGCCTATAGTCACTTGTAGCCTAGTAAGCTGTCAGAAAATAACACGAATTTTTCATGTCTATAATAGTGGACTGTAATGAGCAAGAATAGTAATTTAGCTCAAATAAATTCTCAAATAATCATTTACACGTGCTCTTTTCCCTCCGAAACTAATCGCAGTATTTAAACGAAATTTTTACCATAAATAAAGAGTGCAGAAAATGACCGGTTTGTATATTTTGGTTATTTATATTTCAAAAGACTTAATAATAAGAAAAATTTTTTTAAATTTAGCAAAAATCGACAAATTTCAGTCGTTAAGCGTAGTCGCTTTTCAAGGGAAGTGGTATAAGATCTGACTATCCACCCTTGGCACGTAATTTTATCGTGCATGAAAGAATCAGCTGATAAGAGTATTTTACTGTTACCGAGGTTGTTTGATTACACAAATGTGTCTAGCCTCTTGAATGCTACTGGCAGAAGAGAGTTACAGCCCTACCCCTCCAATAATTCCACCGACAACTCATACTTGTACATAGTAATTGCTGGAGCCACGAGTTTTGGTGCGAAAATATTTTTGCACGTGTTTGTTTCAGTGCCCTACGTGCACACCCATAGCATTGTTTGATGTTTAATGGCAGCGTGTCTTTGATCAGACACGTCTCTCATTTCACTGCACCAATAAGTATAAGGTTATTTAGACACCTCACGTCTGTGATTTACCAGTAGAATCCCAAGACAAGTGAGAGTTATAACATTCACTCACACAATGAAGGAGCTGCAGATGTGCACATACAGTAGGGCATTGCAACCAAAAGAAGCCAAACATTTTCGCCACAAAATGGCTGGCTCTAGTGATTGCTAAGCATCGCTTCCCTTGAAGCACTTGCATGCTTCGCCAACGAAGAATTCGTATCAATTTTGTGTACTATTAGTTGAGGAAAAAAATACAAAGTGTCGTTGTTAGATGTACACGTATATGCAGTACTAACATCTGTAACAGCAAAATGCTGCTACTTATTTGAATTTTGTGTAATCGGAACACAAGGAACGTTCTCAGGGCCTGGGAAAGTGTGAACTCTAAGGTCGACTCTTTCGTGCTTACCAATTGCCTCATCACCTCTAAGTGCAAGGAGCTCAACTCATCGAGCTTGCAGACACGGAAATTAAATGGATAATCAGTGTACCCTATAAATAAATAATTTCTAAATGGAACACGTCTGCAGATAATTCTAAACGGTTTCTACGCTTCAGAAGCATTACGTTACATAGCGGGCACATTTTTAAACACAAATATTTTATTTCGTGAAATTTAGATTTTAAATTTACATTTTAGATACTAAGTATACAAATTAAAAATCAGCAAAGTTTCTCATTTTGCAGTATTCTTCCAGGAATTTCTGATAGAATAGGTTTTGTTTGAAAGCGTACTCCTTAAACTAAACATTAAGTGCGCTGCCTATTACGCGCTTCAAATACATTGCAGTGTGTTCGTTAACACTTTTTTTGCTAAACTATTACGTACGTGCCCATTGTGCCAACGTACGAAAAGAAAACACTTTGGACAAGGACGGAATGTCATTGTTAAGACACAATGCTCGTTATACACTGTTTCGAAACCCTCCAACATAGCTAAAAACAACTTTTTCGAACGGTCATACTTCAAAATGTACAAACAGAATGAATGTGAATCTTATAAACATGCACTGAACTTTGCTACAGACTCCCCACGAATAAAATGAAAAAATCACCTCTTAAAGTCCCAAAGTAAAACCGGATCGGCGCGGCAGGAATCTTGCACGCTTGTTCAGTGCTGGGCTGGTTGTGGTGATGCGGCATCTGAGACGCGCTTAAAGGTCGCCCTTATAACTTCGTCGCTTCTGAACGTCTAACATGCAGGTAGGCGGCGCCCTTAAGAAGTAATTAATTTTAACTTTGGTTGCCCACTAAACGGTGGCTTGGCTTGGTAGGCATAGTGTTTTAAGGGCGCTGGTGACTGGAAATCATAAAATCAGTTAAACTGCACAATGTGCCTGATGGAGTGCCTTCATTGATTACCTTGAAGTTACATATCGTGACAACCAAACTGGTAACTGCAACTACACTGATGAAGTATTTGTGAGAATCTTAGAAGTTTGCGCATACTTTCAGAGCACCTCATGTTTTATATCGCAGCATATAGCCAATGAGGGAGAGAATGAGTACAGAAGCTTTGCTTGATGTCGCGAGCTACTTATCTGATTTTATCTATCAGTAGTTGCCTACAGTGAAACTAAGTTTTATAACAAAATTATTAAGTTTTGTCACTAAGTTATTTTATTGGAATTTTACCATATCCACGGAGACATCGTTTTAAATTTGATAACGTAAACCTCAAGACAGTACTAGTATCCAGATCCTTACTACCGTGTGAAAGAAATACGTTGATTTACTTTCTTTTTTGTAGTTGCTGACAAAAAAATATGTTCTAGGAAGCTTTAATTTAAATAAATGAAATTCTAAAATCCACACAACTTGACAAATATTACTACTGAAAGATGCATGATATCAGAACTTAAAAAATTAAATACGTATCATGCACCAATTACCTTAAGGTGGCCGCATGCCCAGGCCACCGAACTGTGTAAAGAGCTTCGGTCGTTACAAGGTTATTCAGAAACGATTCAACACGCATAAGAGATATCTGACTTTAAAAAAAAAAAACATTAAAAGTACCTTACACGAGTGTATACCCATTTCAGGTTCACCGCTACCCATCAGAGCATATTTCATAGTGGTCTAAAATAGGTGTTTCTGTGGCCTTTTTAGGTATGGAAATCGTGGTGCAGAATCTTTTAAGAGGTATAAGTAGAGCCAGTGACTTTTGATGGAAATAAATTGCAGAAATTTGTTACAGTGCGTCATGTGCACTTCTGCAGCTCAAATTTATGGTCAGTGATAGTTGACTTTTAACCCTCAGCGCTTGTAGTTTCTACCCGCAAATCATAGACGTGTGGTGTCGCAGTATCCTTGTTATGAGTGGATAGTCAAATGAGCGACGTCTCTGCACTAATACGTTCTGCTATCAACAATGAAGCAGAGCTGCAAATGTGTACGTAAGACACTGAAACAAACAGCTGCAGAGTTATAGTCACAAAAAAAAAACACTGGTTTTAGGTATATGCATGTACGATACACCTGTATCTTGAATATTACGTCGTAACATGATAGGATCATAGAGGCAAGAAGACTGCATGCCCAGTTCAGTCAGTGACTTGCGTCTAGTGACTAGGGGAGGTGTGATGTGCGAGCTATGTCGTCCTTCCCGCTTCCGCACTTCTAGGCCTCTAACGCGCTAAACGCGTCCAGTCAGGCGGCTACCTTAAGGGTGTGGTACGGCGAGAGAGAGAGAGAGAGAGTGGGACGTACCTTGGTCCATGGAGACAGCGCCTACCAGGCCCGGTAGAAGGCACAGCGCGCAGGCGAGCCAACACAACGCCGCCCTCATCTCTGCTCCAGTTCGCGGACACGACTGCAGGTCCGCGCCTCTCCCGCCACATATATACGTGCTGTGCCCTCCCGTCTCTCCGCAGCCTCTCCTCCAGCCTCGACGTGGCCGGCTGTACCCACTGCTCTGTGGCCAGGCGGGGGTCGTGAATTATTTTGTTACTTTTATTGGGCTTTACGTCTCGTCGAACAGTGAGGTCATTATATACAACTGTACACAAGGACAGGAGTTGGGAAGTAAATACGCTGTGACCTTTGTTTAAGAGGGCATGGTGCCGGGTACGTAATACGGCGCTAAAAGCATCAGTTTAAAACTGTAGGTTTCCCGAAACCAATTTGCAAAAAAAAAAAAAAAAAAAAAAAAACAGCAACCTTGGATAACAGGTTTTACCAACTTTCTGAGAAAACATTTTTCTCGAGTAACGTATTTCTGAATAACAATCTCTGCCACCTAAATCTTAATTGCGGCGGAACAGATTACGCTTAACAAACGCATCATTCTGGTTAAACGTTTGCTCATATAGGCTAGTTGGCTAATATTATTATTCAGGGTTGTTTTAAAGTTTTTCCATACTGCCTTTAAAAAATGTGTAGATTGTAACTGGTGTTTTTAGCGTTTATTTACCTGCAATACGCTCTTAAGAAACGGTCCCTCTATTCACCTTGAGTGATTTCGGGAAACCACGGGGAACTGAAATCAGGATGGCCGGAGCCTGGAACCAAATCTGGGTTCCTCGAATGCAGATCCAAAACATTGCCGTTGCACTGTTTCGCTCAGTGCGGGGGTCGAGGAGCGCATCGGAATTCAGAAGTGGGACAAACGAGAGTACTTAAATAAAAAAAAACCGGCCATTGACAATTTCAGCCACGTCTCCAACGTGCGAAATACCCGCGCTCGGATCCACCCCAAATATCGAATCAGAATTGCAATGTCGTGAGGCTGACTTGCTAACCGTACATCCTACAAATGATTTATTGCAAAAATAATAATAATTATTATTTATTTAAAGTAAAACGAATGCATTTATATTGCTTACGATAAACACAAACATCGCAGACTTTATGTATGTGTGTATATATATATATATATATATATATATATATATATATATGTGTGTGTGTGTGTGTGTGTGTTCATTTTGCTCCTGGTCAAGATCGTAAATAAGCCCAACTGTGTTATTATTGTATCATCGATCTCTATTTGCAGTAAGACAGGAAGCAGACTAAATTTCTACCAGAAATTCACACTCGTGATTCAACTCGTAATTTAAGGACAATGCTGCACTGTCATATTTGATTTACAGTATTTCCCCCTCTGAAAGTATTTTTGAAAATGTATAAGAATTTTTGATATTTCATGCTCTATATATTAGTCTACTATACCTTTTTACTTTGTTAGATAATAAATTACTTCCAAATTTTCTGATATTGGTTGGAAGATTAGGAAAGTCTGTTATTTCTTATCTTCCTACAATTATAAGATAAAATGGAAGTAATTTTTTATTTAACAGTATAAGAAAGTGTAGCAGACTAACATTTAGAGCATGAAATATCAAAAATATCTACACGTCTTCAGGAATGCTTTTATAGCGGGGAAAATACTGTAAACTAAACGTGGCAATGCAACATTGCCCCTCTGCATATTTTACAGTAGGTAGACAATTTCCTTGTTTTTTCTTTCCTAACCTTTCTCATTCTCTTCTAATTTTAATGATCCAATGCACGACCTAATATACCAAGATCAGTTATGAATGACTGAGACCCTGGAAGATTAGGCAACGCTGCGGAAGACAATAGCAACCTAATCACTCGTCTCAGCTAGCTTGCATACTTGCAGTTGTGCAAGTGTTGGACTACGGGACAAGTAGCAGTAGCCATAAACAGTGTAACCTGCTTTTACAAGTAACGCAATGACATATTTGATACAAGTGGTTTTAATTTTAATTAGCAGCAAAATTATTCACGTTTTCCTTTAGTAAGATTCGTGATTGTATTCCAAATAGTCTTCCAAAGAGTCTTGTAATGCGGTTTAATTATATTCCAAAGAAATAAAGGTGTAAGTTTAGTAGTAAACGGGAAATTATGTCCCCCTAACTGACTAAGCGAAGTAATTTGACTCAACGAAAATAACTTTTGTCGAAAACGTCCCACACAGGCACGGTCTGCATAGCAATTAAAGAACCCATTGCTCCATCCGTCCCTAAGTGCTCGATACATACATAGTAAATAGCATCATGTTTCGTAAAATATTTTATTTACTACTCCAAGGAATGCTATGAAAAAAATCATGAACATTAACAGTTATAACGCGGACTTAGTTACGTAGCGATTTTACAAAATAATGCCTACAACGGCCACAAAAAATATTTTCACTTGTCGGCGATGTAGCGCCATAAGAAAAGCATTGGGAAGAGTAGTTTCGTTTCGATTATAAATGTTTTTAGGATAACCGTAAAGTCCAGAGTCATTTATATAAATAAACGTATAAAGATAATACTATGTGTAACAAAGTTACGAAGGGATTTTACGATATAGGCCCGGGTTTGGGTTTTAAGAGATATTTTAGCAAGAACTGTAGAAACTCGCACCCAAGCCCTTAAAAAGAACCTCAAGTCAGCAGGGACCACGGATAGCACAATGGCTACATAGCACTCGTATCCCACCAAGACGGTTCGGACTCGTTTCCCAGTGGTACCGACCAAATATTTCGCATGTGGGAATCGTGTGATGTTGTTGGTCGGCGGGTTTTATCGAGGTTCTCCCGTTTCTCTCACCTCTTCATTGTGTCTTCCCTCATCAGCGTTAATATAGCTGCTATTAGCGTTGACTAAAATTCCTTCTTTTCTTGCCACTAATTGTAGTTTCAAGTGTAGATGCATTGAAATGTTTAGTCTCTCCAACATTTCCGGAGCGTTCTCTTGGCCACAAGACACGCATGTGCTGTGCACACACGTGCTATCTTCTGAGCTCCCCGTTGCAGCTGCAGATAGCTCCGGACAGCTCAAAACGGACGCCGAGAATACAGGGAACGCCCGTTCTTCCCAGCGCGGGTAGGGAGAGGTGGGATCGTCTGTCTACGAGCCCGTCGTCATGCTTAGCTTTACGAGGACGCTAGACCGATGTTGGTTCGTGCCCTATTCCGAGCGATTATCAGCCCGTTTAACCCTGTCAGACCCAGTCAACACGAACGTGCAATATAGACCTCAGGGCTTTCGCGGACGTTGATGTCTTCGTGCTTAGGCTTCTGGGTTAGAGCCGTGTCGAAGTTTAGTTTCCTCTTAACTTTTCGGCAGTTGTTGCAGCTGCCATCTTCAGAAGATGTGCGAACGAACTGACTGGTGTGGTTTTTTACCCTAATCTATTTTTAGTGTACTGTGTTATGGTGAATGCATCCCCGGGGCTGAGTCCACATTTGCTTACAAAGGTGGGAAGTCATGTACGGATACATGCATCGCGCAGATAGGGTCTGGGATGTCATGGACGCAATGGGGAACATAGCTACACAGGTTCTTTAATAAGTTAGTCCTACGACTAAGCAGAGAGAGATGAAAACCGGCACAGAAGCCATGTAAACATTCGCGACAGTCAGTAGTTACATGCACTAAAATTAAAAGAACTGGAAAATATGACGGTCTAGATGCTGCATAAAACACTATATATGCTTCCGGATTGGCTATGGGCTGGTCAGTCAATCCCACGTTGGCTTGCTCCTGATTGGCTAGGGTTGTCTGCCAATCCTGGAGATCCATATGGTTGCTGCCATCTGGTTACTGTAACATTCACTAATGCCTACATATTTTGTTTTGACATGTTTAGTGGACATTTTAATGCCTTCGAGCCGCCAAACCTTGATAGAGGTACACGGGGAAAGAGGAAGGGAATCGACTAGAGCCTGCATTAATTGCTTAGTACAGCATTTACACGAAGTTATTTAGGAAAATCTAGAATGGCCCGGATCGAGAATCGTGATTTAGTACTGTTCCACCTCGCTTGGCCGCACGCAGCAGGATAAAAAAAAAATTATGCTAAATCTGTATCCATCAATTTCCATTGTCCAAAACACGTTATTCTTGCCGCGTGGCTCGTTCAGTTTGTTTACTTAATATATAAACTCTAAACTGCCAGTGCTTCATGTCACTGTCGTTCACAACAAAGTGTGCAGATCATTGATCGTGACGAGCAAGGAACAGTTTAGTCAATGTGAAGCTGTGGTCAAAAATGTCCTTGTCTGAAACACGTAAGTGACTGAATTAATGTGTGTGAAAGTTCTTAAACCTGAACTCTTCCTGTCTCGTATGTCAACTAAATTACTACTATCGAGTACCGGTACCGTAATTCGTTTTCAACTTTAAATAAACAACTGATGTAAGGATGGTTTTTTGCTGTAATGTCCAATTTTCTCATATTTTCATATATATTTTAAATAACCTCGCTGTTTATGAAACGTTAAGACTTACTTATTAACACACCTACCTATCCTTGAACAGCTTCCCCTACCTATATACTTTACATTCATATCGTAATACTTGTCCATATACACTTATATAGCCTACTTATCTACTTGTATACCTATTTGTATATATAATTGTCTACCTACGCATTTACTCTTCCACCTCATTGTCAACCTACACGATAGTCTAACTGCCTACTTGTCTCCCTACCTACTTGTTTACCTGCCTACTTGTTTACCTGCCTACTTGTTTACATATTTGTCTACCTACAAACTTTTTTACATTCTCATGTGTTCGTCCACCAACGTCTTCCTACATACTTATCTACCTACTTACGTCTACTTAATTACATGACCTACGTGTCTACTCGTCTACAGCGCACCAACCTATCTGCATACATACATGTTAACCTGAACACCTATCTAATTACTTACCTGTCTACATGACTGTTTGAGTACCTACCGTCCTTTGACCAACTCTCTTTATATAAGCAGACGCCAGAGGTATAAGTCGACGGAGCGAACAACCGAGGTAATTAAGTTACAATACCAAGCTCATGGGATGACAGACACTGTTCGTTGAATGAACTGTCTGACAGGTTGCTCTCTACATCTAGCCAGCATGTTTGTGCTGTCAGATCCTCTCTACGAGGGAAAGTACTTCCTCTTGTGATTACATGCCACTTGGCCGGGATAGATAAACAGCGATGTGCACGCGAGATAAAAATTGCGATGTGCACACAAATCTCTCTGCGTCGCGGCACATCGACAAACACAGTTCGCGATTGCACTCCACGCAGGTGTCGATGACCTCAGTTCTTGCGAGTGCTTCTGAAAACATTGTGCGTTGATAATTTGTTTACGATGTCGAACCTAACACTGTGACACTAGCATACACGATCGTCATAAGTGATACATCAATTTCTTAAGGTTGTTCTAGCGCTAATATTTTCATAGTTTTATAACTTCACGTGAAAGGAAATGTAATAAAATCACGAAACCACCTGGAAATTTTTTTTTATAATTTTTAAACATAAATTATAAACACTTTTGCAGGAAATTTTATGCAACGCAAAGTCCAATGACTTAGCGGAATGCACTGACTCAAGTGTTCGTTGAAGTCATAAAAACTTCACGAAGAAATTTTCCTGGTATCGGAAAGTCGTTAGCTTGCAATTAGTGTTTTGATTTTTATAACATATTTAAAAATATAACTACCTGAAAACTTCTTAATGAATATGCGTTAAATTTTTTGTCTTGTACTTGCGTGTTCACCATTCATTATGAGATGCTTGTAAGTATAATAAAAAAAAACATAAATTTTTAATTTGTATAGGAAATTACGAAGAACGCATTATGAAATGATTATAAGAATTATAAAGCAACACAATTTTTAAATTTGTATTGAAATTTCGAAAAAATTAAATCGGCCCTAGTTATAGTTACTCCTATTTAGTTTTAAAAATCTTGTTACTTTTTTACACTTTTCCCACGCTAATTCTTCGTAGTAAGCCCTAAAGATATCAAATATACAGAAATCCCACTAATTAGTTGTTGGTCACTTGAACGCCTACCTGAATCTGTTTTCTGCGCTAGAGGCTCAGAAGCGAAGAAGCAATAAGAGCCACTCTTGACGCTTGTGCCAGTCTCCCAACGCCCTTATGTGCAACACGCTAAACTGGGGAGCAAACTTTCAAAACCAGACATGTCTACCTTATCTAGCTGTAGACTAAAGTGAATAAACATTATATTTTATAGCACTAACTGAGAATAAACATACCCATTTCAATAAGACATGTGTTTTTCATGGAGTCTGAGTTCATACTCGTATGTAACATATCTTATTTACTTAGAAAGGGCATTTTACTCATTTTCTGAATTTTGGACTTGTATGGTTTTGAATGTTTGCTCCTCAACTGCTCCACAGTGTTTTCGTCGTATCTCTGGGACTATGGGTGATGTGAGAGGTTTTACGTTCCTTCAATATCGAGGTCTTAAGAGAGAGAGAGAGAGAGAGAGAGAGAGAGAGAGAGAGAGAGAGAGATCGTCGCCATATTGAAATCTTGTATTTTGTGTCATAATTTTTCTTTTGGGTAAATTTATAGAACTTTAGCGTAATTGCCGAGTAGAATACATATCGGTCGAATTTTAGGCACCGTGAATCTTCGTTTGTCGTTACTGTTGTTACAGGTTTAGTTGCAGTTAGAAGAATCTTATCACTTTCTTAACAGCAAATATATCTGTAACAACAGTTACGCAAACAAAGACTTATGTAGACCATTCGGGATAAAATAAGCACTAAAATTTTAACCTTTGAAAAATATCACTAACCGTTTGACATGTAATTCAACAGTAACAATAGTTACCTTCCTACTTGTATATTTGGCAACGAGTTTAACCGAATGTAGTTCCGTGTATATTTATATTTATAATTCAGCAACACTTAAATAAAACCAACTGAAGTCCCTCTTATTTCAATTGTTTAAAGTTAGTAAAAATGTTTAATCAAACTAAAGAGGTTTCTACCGACTGCACAAATTATCTTACACGCGCCAACATAAAGTGACGTGTCCAGCGATGTTAGACATGTCCCGTCGTTAGCCATTACACGCGGGAAGATACGAAATGGCTGAAAATATACATTTTACAGAGCTGTTTTGCGTGCTCACTTTATTCCGAACCACTTATAGTGTCTAAAATTCTATTCTGCAGTTAGGTCAAAGTTCCATAAATTTACCCAGATGAAAAGTTATGACACAAAATACAAAAAAATTAAGATGGTGACTATCTCCCACACTTAAGAGCCGACAGGGATAAAGTGAGGCGAAGAAACAAAACACAACATCCATGCCCGAGCCAGAATTCGAACCCAGAACTTCCCGCACCGTAGACTGGCACCTAACAGATTACACTACGGAGGCCGGCTGGAACTACGGGAATTTAAATAATGGCTCTATTGTTGTATTGCTAGAAAGTCTGTACTAAAATACACTGTAGGCTCCTTAAATAGTTTTGTATCGTTTTGAGCAGTAGATTTTGTGATGCAGCTGTGTGAAAAGACTGTTTTAGCCATGCTGGGGGAATTGAGAATAGTATTTTTTTTTAAAAAAGAATTTTACAACTATTCTCTAAAATGCATTTTTTTTTTCGTAGGTAGGTATGTTGTAAACACGTGCTTATTTCTATCCGGGGACCGACCCCGTCGGGAATTGAATCCGGATGGCCTTGGAGGCGAGAGGTCTGACCCCTCGGCCGCCGCGGCCCCAAAAATCCACTGTAGGTATACGGTTTGACAGTTATGTTTTTTTTTTTTTTTAATTTCTAACGTAATATAAATATAGAGTATCTTTCTTTCCTTTTCAATCAAAGATATGCAGGTAATATGAAAATACATTAGAGATTCTTACGTTCGCACACGAAAACAAAACGTTCTACGCTGCGCAAACAGCAATAAGTTGATAGCTAGCTGCAGTTACGGTGCTAATTACGCTCAATTGGTAAACCATCCCAGTCTTTTGTTTTAATCCATGTTTCCCCATATATTATAAACTACTATTTACATTAATAAAGTAGATATTATACAATCGTCTACTTCATACCGGTAATAGAAAATAAGGAAATATTATTAGTGAGAACTTATAATGTGTAGAACACTTGTTTTAACATATGTATTTTTTAAATGTCGTTTTCTATTTGTTTAGAAATTTGCCAGGTACTGATTTTTATATGGGAAATATAGATGTATTTTTGTACCAATACTAATTTTTTAACATTAATTAGTTAAAGTTTTTATAGTGTATGTATAAAACACGGCAAATTATAATCCGGCCTAGTGCTGAATTTTGTACGTGCCAAAATAAAAAATGTATCTGAATTAGCACTGAATGATGTTTAGGTGCATGTTTATGCCCGACATCTTGAAATTTTTAAAAATATTTCTACACCACAAAGTACAGAGTCTTCTCTATATTCCGAAATGGCTGATGACCCAAATGAGAATGAAGATAATGGCACGTCTGCAGTAGGACATACAGACGACAAATAACAATGGAAGGACTGAGAAAGAGCAGCAAGGCAGCTATTCTCGCAGACGATGCACAAACGGAAGAAGAGAAAATTGGAAGATAAGCTTGAGACAATTACGAACATGAAAGAAGTTCCAAGCCAGAAGAACACAGCAGCTCCGACGACATGGATTTTTTTCGATTCTTAGTATCAATTTTAAAATATCTTTCACTTCACCAGAAACTGAGTTTTAGAATGGATGTGATGACATTAGGTGTTAACTACGCCGAACAATTCCCAGCATCGACGGTGGTAGCCCCAGCCTACTCTTCCCAGTCCCAACCTACGATGCCATCATCGGCACACTTCAACAATGCAGTTCTACGTCTTCTTCACTTTTCACAGCAATATTCGAATGTTTATGAACAAGGTTTTCCAACAGAACTGCAAGACACTCAGCCCATCCACCGAGCATTCATTCATCCACTAAATCGACTAACTCTCGGGAGCATGTAACTGATCGTCGAGCAAACGATCGTAACCCACAGAAAGATTTGCATCTGTTTTAACTACAGACACAGCAGTCACAATAAGAATGCTCTCTCAGTTTTCTGAATCCTGCTGAAAATTCTGAATCTAGTGTTCACAGTCATGCATCCTACATGTAGGATGATTTCGAACCTGTTTTAATTTACAGCATTTTGAGTTGATGAAACAATGAGTAATAGGGGAATCACATTCGTCTGACTGCAAATATCGAGACACATAGCGTTTAAGAGTGTGAAGTAAAGATAGGCTTATTTATGAAGTTTGAAGGCATTCATCAAGAACAATTTTTAGCATGTTTTCACTCAAATGCCGAAGACGTTTTTAGGACCGAAAATATGGTCTTAATGCATGTAAATTTTGGTTTTTGATTTTCATTATTTTTATGATAACGGTAATGATTGTAGTAATTTATCTTGTAGGCTATTACGAATACAGTAATGCATGTAAGTTAGTTATTAGATGCATTGTTAACAACGACATACTTATTACATTCTCTTGTTGACTTTCCTAAGAGTTATTGCCAACATTTCTTTTTACCACTAGTTCATCAAAAGATGCCAGAGACATTTCAAAATGTTGAAAAACTTGAGACTATCTTCCTTAATTTACCGAACAGGTTTCTAAATGACCCATCCACGTATCTAGCTGAGTTTATAGGATGGACAGCCCATATTTTACATATTTTGTTTACAATATGTTTACACTCTAAATAAATAACGTACGGATCACTCTCGCGAATGTCTGGTAGTGGCAACACTGATTGCATCCATATCTCCCATGTAAACAACTAGAACCTTATTTTTGACGAAGACGCTCGAAATAGGCTACAAGTCACCCCTCCTTAGTACAAAATTCAGAACACGCGTTATGAATGACGAAGAAAGGACGTTTCAGAATTCCCATGTTCGTAATAAAATTTTCATTATTAAATTTATCTTATCATCATACTAAAAAAACTTATTATTTGTTTATGACGTGCGTTTTTATAAATGCATAGTTCTATTTCGTTGTTATTTCAGTGTACCATTAATTCTCGTTGATTAGTTGTCCGACGGAAGAAGAAAACTTCGGTTAGTTAGCTAAGGATTCGTATTCCTAATTTTAGGAAGGTCTTCCAAGCACAAGCCAAGCGGTTTTCCATTTCACAACTTTACTCGGTGATAATATTTACACCAACGCCACTTACTGTATGACACCAAAGGGAGTTTGTGCGTTTTAAATTTAAGTCGACATTATTTTAATGATTAAACGATGATCTTCAACCACTGTTAAATCATGGCTATGTTGATTCGTAAGGTGACAGTGGTCGGAGTTGCAATACTTTGTACAAATAATAATTTAATTCTAACCTGATTGTCAACATTTACGAAACGTGCTGTCTCGTGATCACCTTTCAACACATCGTTTTCAATAAGTCTGTTTTCCAGATGACATAAAAATAGAAGAAAACTATTTCAAAATCTGACAGATACAGTACGCAAAACACACAATGAACGAACACACGGTGAGGTAATGAACTTCGCCACACGCTAGCTAACACAGATTATCTTACTCTGCGATTCCAATCTAAAGGATAACAATTTTCTTACTGCACGAAAATTTCATCAAAAGGAAAGTCTAAAAAATAGACAGTAAAGTATGCATTTGTTTCTGTGGACATGCATTGACACTGCACCGCCTGCAAGATATGTAAGCAGCATAGCTCTTCCGTACTACTGGTAGCCTATTGGTAGGGCCTGGGCAAAACATGTACGATGGACTTTGAAATTCAGTGTTCGTATTTTCAGACATGGGTTTGTAGACACTAAATTATTGTTATTAATTTGGCAACTGCTATTTAAACAACTGTGTTTCATAAAAGTAAATTTTCATAATTTCAAAATTACAAAAGACATAAAAGTGTTTTAAACAATCCAGAATTTCTTACCTTTTATAACTAACATACTTAGGAGTGTACATTTTTAGCCAGTGGCTCTGACTGTCCGGCTGTGATAGTGACTTTGTTCTTGGTTTTTAAATTGTCGACAACAGTAAGTACATACGTATTCTGAAAGATATATTCCTCATTTACATTTAGGCCTTATGAAATTTCTAATTAAATACATATCTCTATTAGTTCTTTGTTATAATCGTTTTTTAAATAACACTTTGCAGACAGAGTTTCGGAACGGTGAATGACGTACAACTTTGAAACTTCATTTATTTTGATACAATTTCCGTATGTTTTACATAAAATTTTATACATAAACATTTTTGAATTCGTGTTTTAATTATTTACCGTGCCTGTGATTGCCGACATATAACCCCAATGATAGACGCCAGTTGTTTCTCACTGCATTTATACTAACCAAAATCAACTCCTATATTTGTGCGGTATTGCTTTCTGTACATGCCCAAGCATTTGTATTGTATAGGCTAACTGGAAAGTGGATCTTGTGAAGTTATGATGGATCGATACACCCCAGTTTATGCATGTAGTACGCAAACTACTTCGTGGTCCAACTTAATTACTATGAATTATATTGTACTTTTAAAATTCTGTTTATTTCAATAATCGTAATATAACATTTCTACCCACTTATCTCCGAACAAAACGGTAGCTTTCGCCCGAGACTTCGTTCGCGTGAGTTTCAATTTTTGAAATTTTTAAATAAAGCAGAATGATGTTAAGAGTAATTTATAACCGTTTCAGAAACATTTTGAAAATTAAAAAATTTTCAGGAATTTTTTTGGATGTCCCGTTTTACACCTCTGCCTCGTTTTGCCCCAAGCCCATATACAAATATTAAGAACCATTAAGAACCATTTAGAAAAACATTTACAAATAATAATAATACAAAATTTTTGGGTACCAAGTTTTGCCTCCTACCCCGTTTTTGCCCACCCCTCTCCCTTCCAAAATTCTTTGTCATAAACTTTCGCGGGTGCATGCACAACAACCCACAAAAGTTTTATCGCAATCGGATGAATGGTATAGGCAAAATTAAACATATATGTATGTATAGTTTTCAAAGTTGTGGTATACAACGCCTAGTGTGCTAGCCTACGTAGCATAGTCGGCTAGGCGTCGATCTTATTTTATGTCTGTTAATTTTTAACTCTACAGAAACTTACGTTAAGTTCGTGAAATTGCGTTAAATCCAATTGTTTGTGTGGTAAGAACGGGTATTGACGAGACTCGGAATAGTTATAAGCGTCTACAGTAGCTCCTTCGTGCAGCAATACAGTTAAAATTACTCCAAACACAACATTTACTACAGCGCCGTGTGACAATTCGAGACGGACTGCATAGTTTCTAAACAAAACAAAAAAAGTAACCTGAAATAGTCTACTATTAGTTACAAAAGTATAGTTTATGCACGCATCGGTTATTTCAGCGTATTGTGTACCGTATGATACGGTACGCATGAAATAAATAAGTTCTTTTAAGTTAAAAAGTAGCGGCCAAATTTCTACATCTGTTAAATTTATTGTGTATTTGCTGTTCCACTGCGTTGCCGCCCCACCTGGAAAACGACTTAGCCAACAGGCGAGTTCAAGGCACCTGTGACTGGCATATAATTCGAGAGGTGGGAGGGGTTTTGTGAAATGTGTCAAATGATGGCAGCACTGGCACGGTAGTTTTCACGGGCGTTCGCAAGATACGTAATAATAAAGCCCGTTCTACAGTGAAACGGAAGCGTAAGAAAGTGGATACGTAACGCGCAAACGAAACGAGCACACGGATTGAAATACGTTGTCTACTCTACAATGCGTGAAACGTACGGACTTGCAAACTATGAAACGAATAAGAAGGTATTTCTCGTGTAAATTTCCGACGTAAGAAAAATTAGTTTTACTTTTAGTTGTAGTTAAGTATGTTATAAATATTATAGCAAGGTTCGTACGTGTATTGTATGGCAATAGAAACGTTAACAGCCGCATAATTTTAAAGTAATAACTAACAGTCAATATTTCACAATTAAAAAATTTTTTCTTATGTTTAATTTTTCAAATGGTACTTCACGAAAAGTGTTCCGTAGTATTTTAGTCACTACTAATTGTAAATACAGTGCACGAAGGCGTCATTAATAGTTAACCGTGGAAACTCAACGTGTAAAAGGTTTGTAAACAAAAATGGTGGTGAAAGACGAAATACTCTATCGCTATTGGCTAAACACATGCACGGATATGTAAGAGTTCGGAGTTGACCAACTCTCTTGCGTTTCCCGACTCGCGCAATCAGAACACTAGCTCACCAGTCTGTCAGAACAAGCAGGTTCGCTTAAAACCATTCAAACTGTTACCTTGGTAGGTTCATTTTTTTTTACGCATGCGACCTTCATGCGGTATTTACAGGTGCGGCTCGTGGATTTTGACATAGTAAAGTAATATTTATCCCCCAATAAAAGGAGAGAGGTCCGGGGGTCCTTCCCCGGAAAAATTTGGATTTCAAGGTGCAATATAGTGCTATTTTAGCAGTTCTCGTGTCTAATCATTGAATATACTCTTGGTAGATATATTAATATTTTTTTAAGAAACATTCTGGTAAGGGGCCTCCCTAGTACCTAGTAGAGGAATTCAAGTAACGTTTCAAGCAGTTACCGCTATTCCATTTTTTTTATTAAACAGTTTGAACCTATCAAGGTATTAATTTTTTTAGACCAAAATTCACAAAATCCCGAAAAATAATTAAAAGAAATTTAACATGCCACTGGATTACTTTCATTTTTTAAGAACAAAAGTCACAAAATCCCCAAACTGAATTTTAACAAATGTAACATACCTTTGGATTACTGTGTTGAGCACTTGAAGTAGCAAGTGGGTGGAGACAAACAAAAGGTAGCGGCGTGGAAAGTTACGCCAAGTCTAAATCACATCAGAGAGTGCTGTCCAGACATTGGATTGACATCATAGCTCAGTTGTTTTTAAGGTTATTAAATATCAATGATTCACATTTAACAAAATTGCACCGTTAATTTACAATTCGTGTTTTTTGTACACCTATAACTTTACTACACCTCACTGTATTGAAAAATGAAAATGTTTAGTCAAAAACATGTTTCAACTAAATGGCCACTTAACTAATGTGTGGATACCCATCGCTTGTACGTGAAGTTCATTCGTCGTTCTTTTCTTAGAACAAATTTCGCAATAACTCGTTATACAGTGCTTACTTTATCGTGAACGGTCTATATAGGGTAATGAGTGTATGCAAGGAGGGAGGTTAGCGACTCCAAACAACAACTTTTATAAATATAAATAAATTTATTTATACACAATTAAAATATAAAGAAACGAAACAAAAGAAAATAGCTCGTAAAACCTTAAATATTAAAAGCCGCCTAAATATCTCAATAAATTCAGTGAAGTAATAGATATAGAATTGTAAATTCTAATGTTAATTCCCCCTATTACAAAATACTCGCGAGTAGGGAGGATACATTTGTTTATGGCTTTCTGTCTCGTCTACTGCGGAATCATAAAAAAAGACAAATTTTGAAGTTATCTGAAAAGGACGTTCAGAAAAAAATTCTTTGTATTTGATAAATGTTGGCTGGACAGAACTCAAGTTTTGACATGTTCGTCTACGAGTTCAATATTTTACTTCTCTGCCATATGGTTCGGTAAAGTGCTCGGCTATAAAGTATGTAATATGTTCTTTAAAAATGAAAAACAATTTCACTTTTTACTTTGTATTTTTAAGTTGATATTAATTTATTATTTGGTATGAAGTACGTTATAATTCGTGTGAAGTAATAGGCTGCAAAAATGTTTACTGTAACGCCTACGCGTGAAGGAACAGCATCTGAAACTAATCATTCCGCCTCGAGAAAACTGTTGCAATTTGAGGCGATTTTATGGCAAAATATTATAAACAAACTATTCTTTTTGGCGTAATAGATTTAAAAATTCCATTTATGTAGGAACGTGTCACTTTAGACCAGTTATTTTTTTTTAAGTGTGTTTCAGCTGGGTTTTGAGTGAAAATGTAGTTACGATATTAGAATTATTTTACTAATTAACTAAGTCGCGTACGCAAAATGTGAAAAGTCCGTAGGAAGCGTAATGGTGTGTATTACAGGTCATGCAATTTTGGTACAATTTACTTCAGTGATGTTGCGAAACGAGCGAGTTGAGTGACAAGTAGCGTCTGACGTTAGTGCAGTGTAGCGTGGCGTGCTGTGCGGACTGCAAGCCTGCCAACCAACAAGCGCGCATCCTGACTAGTTCAGGCCGTTAGAGGCAGGAAACGCGTATGCAAGTAGATCTTTAAAACTTCCTCGAATTCCTCAGACTTCGCGATCGGCTGACGGTTTCGGCGAGTAGGTAGTTCAAAAGATATCATTACAAATTATCTTCTATAACACCAGCTGTGAAAATGTAAATTATTTACTGTAATTCTCAAATAATCATGGAGGGCTGCAGCCCAATAGCACAAACCGCCACCGATACGGTTAGCTACAAACCAAAGTTTATTATTCTTCAGCGGGTTTGATACAATAAAGTATATTCGTACTAAGTTACCATCACTTCGGAATTTGAATGAAACTAACATAAACTCAAACCTACCACTAAAATGTCACAATGTGCGAGAGCTACCTTGCTGTCTTCACTCCTCGTAACTCAGCAGCAGTGAAATTTTTGGTTTAACAAAGAAAATCTTCAACTGTAACGGTGCATGCATTGACAACAATCAAATTTTACTAATTAGCTTTTAAGTAACCTGATCCACTAAATTTGCCCAATTTTTTAAGTCAGCGTAAGATTACAAAACCCATTGTAATGCCTTGCGGGCGAGCGGCAAACGAAAAAAACTGTCAAATTTCGTCATAAGTGTGTTGGCCAATTAGAACGAGTTTTCAGTGTTTACGGCGGCGTTTGGAAATACCTTATTTTCAAAGCTCAATAACGTGAAAATTAAAATAAATACGGAATTATTACTTCATGTAGTTGCATTTCGTGCGATAATATTTCGGAAGAATCATGTAAATATTAGATTGTTTTTCTAGGTACAATCCCCACTGGTAAAAAAAAAAAAAAAAAAAAAAAATGTGGTTCGAGCACTGAATTTCCGAACAGCCTGTGTGAATGAAACTATAATCCATTTATATGATATTCCCGAGTAGCCAGTACATAGTCGCTGAGAACGCACTTACACTTACTAGCGCGTGGTACGTACTTGTATACGATTCAGGCAGGTCAACAACTTTCCATACTAACGTTTGGTGGCCGTATTAGTAACTAACAAAAAACATTAAGACAATTCTAAATGGAACTGTGAAAAGGGTAATATATTTACAGATTTTACGGGATCACAATTAAAATAAAAAATAACTTTGATGAAATTTTTACAGAGTTGAGGTGATAAAAAATACTCAGCTCGACAATGTTCAAAGATTAATTTCATTACCGGAACATAATTATTTTTCTAGAAAATATTTACATGGTACAAAGAGAAATTGATGACGTATATGTTATTACATATAGGCAGTTGAAATACAAAAACATTTCGAAAGTACTTTACTCATTTGGATTATCATATAATTTCATAAAAACTCAAAATCAGCTCCCACGGCGGCCGAAACTAGTATGATGAAACACCCAACAAGAAAGCAGCTTCGTATACTTGTCAATGATAAAGTCGCTGTCTACTATACTTCTAACAGGTCTAGTATGTACTTGGAGACGATACATGTGCTGCCAAGCACGGCTACAATATACTTGAAAGTAATTCGGATACAACCATAAATAACTTGTTACTAACACTATTCACAATAATAAAGTATTCATCAGGAACAATTTTTATAGCCATAGTTCTTTACATCGTATCAGTCCTAAACAAAAATTGATTTTTGGTACCTTTTTTTTCTTGAAACCAACACGTAATTATAGAGACAATTTCTAAAAATATTACCCCGTTCCAATTCTTTCTGTTATTTAGCAATACTTTTAAAAGAAACGTCGCTGATGTAAGAAATAATATTAAATGGAACTTAAACACTCATGTCCATGTAATGTTAAAATATATGTTAGCCAAACAACTTCTTCGAAAACGTTTACAATTCAGCTGTTGTACGACCCACAAAATCACTCACTCAGTGCATACGTATGGAAAACATAGAACAACTGGAGACATTAAAATTGTTTCAAACAAAACTTAAAATAAAGCCTGGCCTGTTAAATTCTTGTGCAAAATAAATTCGCGCGATAATATGTGAAAACTCTTTAAAAAATTGTAGTGAGTGTTTCTTAATGCGTATGTAAAATACATTTTTTTCTTTACTTTTGTTATTACGGGTAAGTAATGTATTCTACTGCAATAAGGCAGTAGAATATATTTGTTAAACATAATATCAAAAGTAAAGTAAGTGTTGCGGTTTATGTCATATAAAACAAAACATAGAAAGGTATTTAAGCTCGTTGCATTCATTTTGAAAAGTTATTATAAATAGCTGAATATATTAGGTATAACAACTTCCTTAACAAAAATTAACTGTGTTTCTCAAGCATGCTAACTGACGTTCACCGAAAATATATAAATGCAAAGTTAAGAAGCTATTAATTGTATCATTTTATAAAACATAATGTACTATACGAAATTTCCTGCTCAAAATCACATACGTTTTGAAAACCCTTAACTAAATGAAAGAAAGTGAAAAAAAAAAAAAAATATATATATATATATATATATATATACACACACACATACACACACATAAAACCACGTGCATATCACGAGAAACATTTTTTAACCAAGTTTCGCATCGTGACATATTATTGCATGCTCTCAGTTCATAGTGCCACAACCCACGCCTGAGTTTCATTCTGCAGGTCTATGGAAAAATACTTGTCAATAAGAGGGAAGGATGCGAAATAGAAACTAAAAACTCTGTACTGTAATATAATGTATATAACGTGACGTGAAGACGAGTATAAACAGAATGATGAAGAGAACATGTGAAAAATAAAATTCACAATTTATTGAAATAAAATAGAACTTGAATCAATTATAAGGACGCCTGAAAACTGTGCTATTCCCTACACACTCTAGACGTAGGTGAGTAACACACTGAACCAAACATAATTCTCTCTCAGCAGACTACAAATTACATACTCATACTTCTACAAAGCGTCACACGTACATACATTCTTCACACACAAATATTTTTAGAACATTAAGATTTAAATTTTGAGTTTGCTCGGCTAGCTTTAAAGTAATTTATACTCAGTCGCTAAGTTATGAAATTCTTGACATTAGGACTACTGGTTAGGAATAGAGTTTCTTTGTTTCCTTTCTCAATTAAAAATAGTTTAGCGCAATTTCAAAACGGTTCACAAACTAATTACAGTTTCAAGCAATCACTGTTCAGGAATTAAATTTTGAGGCAATATTCTGGTCTACGTTTTACAAAAATTCCAAAAGTTTACCACAAAAGTTCACTCAACTAAAAGAAAAAAAATTGTGTAGATTTTAACATTTTAAAGCACATTCCAATCACTCATTCATGGCAAATAAAATAAGAGGCTTATGGGCGATTTCTTACCATACAGTACCACGCTGTCTTGAAACTCACTCAAAAATCTAGTTAAATAGAAAATTAAAATTAGCTTCTTCTAAAAAGCATACTTATTTACACATTCCTGAACTAAACTCTCTTCCAATAGAGTTTCCTACATTACGTTGACAGCAGAAAACCAGGCCTAGACAGGAGGTCTGCTGAATACATCTTGATGTCTTGGGAGTTCAAAACCATCAGCAAGAACAATTTTCTAGCTTCAGCTAGAACAATCGTCTAGGAGGAAATAAACCTCATTGAAAAGAGAAATGCACTTATGCCTCAACTTAAAATGCTAAGAGCTGTTCCTTTAGCTGGATATTCTGCTGAATATGACCAGTAACTATAAAAAAAATCACAATTCAGTAAAAGTCAGGAAACTTTCATGAACCTATTAAATAATTTTAATTTTTCACAAAATGATAAATTAATTAGTATTTAAACATTTCATATCAAAATTAATTTAAATTTCACATAATTTAACAATAAAACATGTCATCAACATCATTCATATTCGGTGACCAAGCTGTGGGATTTAGTTAGTAGTATCAAGCAAATAAAATAAAATGAACAGTCTGTAATCCGTTACACTATTATAAAATGTTCAGTGAAATCAAAACAGTTGTAGCTTACGAATGCATAACACGGGAAAGTTATAATTACATGGCTGCAGCTTTGGGTAAATTAACCTGCTAACATTTAAACAGTAATATTATGTTCCAAAAATCTATATTCGAACAGTAGGACGTTAACTCCTTTTTGTTTATTTCTTGCTTCACGTGGCAGACAATTAATTTATGTAAATATCACAATGAATTTTACTGTACTAAACGATACGAATGAATGTTTTTTAATTTTATTTTTAGTGACCTGTGTTACTTTTGCCGTTTCGGCCTTCTTAGTAATATTATCACGTGTACTCTTATTGCATGGTACGTCGACCATCCATCTAACATAGCCTACATATTCCAAAGACGAAGAGTAATGTCAAATAATACCGGGGTTATTTTCCTACGTTGTCGAACTGCACAAAACGTAGAACAAGCTACCACGACAATAGTCGTCCAACCCGAGAAAACGTATTTACTGCCTCATCTGCATACAATACTTAACTCGGGCAATTTGCGTGACGCGTGCTTTCCTCTCAATGCCAATGTCATCAGTTGAACCTATTAACTCTATTCCTGTCTCTTCCTACATCTCTCGCCGTCTTTGTTCATCACGTAGATAGGCTTAGTGAGAATGTAGACCTTCGAGAAAATAAACATCTTGAGGTTAATTTTTATGTTGTCAATTGAACTTCCGTGTTGTCTGCACTGTCTCTGCTGCTAGGATCCAGGATTTACAAAGATTAATTTCACATGCTCACAAGATCTCACGATCTTTTCTTTTAATAATTATCGCAACTATACGGTAAGCATCTAAATCTTTATCACAACTTGTCACTAGAATACGAATACGTTATAAAAATATATAAAGCTTAAATTCATAGTCCTTACTGAATGTTAGGACAGGATACACGTGCTCGTTCCTAATGAGAATCTAATAACCAGTACGTAAAAAATTAATTAAAACTTTTGTTATGTACTATTACATGTCTTTTTTTTTTTTTTTTTTTTCAAAAGGAAATATTGTAGTGCCTGGAAGTTGGCAACACACACATCATAAAATATACCTACCTTTATGAAATGTACTGAGGTTGCAGATATTTTGGAGTGTCTCAGTAAAGTTATCCGTGGAAGTCTTTACGAGAAATCTTTAAATTATTAATAAAACAAAACTTTTATACATAGATATTTAATTTTTTTGTAAGTTTTCATACTTTTAGATATGGATGTAAGAAACAATCCAATAATAAATACATACAACCATGAAAAATATTGTCACACTTTACTTTCTATTGTTAAGTTATCGTTTCAGTAACGTTACTGAACTCTATTTTCTGAGTCACATTTATCCCTATTCTGCTCATAGGTCTATTATATTATATGTGTCATTTTCTGTCTTCCAGTGGATTACTTTTTTTTTTTTTTAGTTCTTTAGAATTTACAACACAAGTATTTCAGTTCCTGGATTTTAAAGTTCACTTTTAAATTATATTATCAGTGACTATTTACACGATGAATTTTGTGCACAGCAATTAAGTTTTAATATACTGTTTATTTAATGTGCTATAAGTTTTTGCAAACAAATGTTGATACATTTGTTTCAAGTATGGAACGGACATGTTGTTAGAAAAACGGAATATTCATAAATTACGTACTATGTAGTTACTGCCCATGATTTTATTAGGTTATGTTATAGTAATTTTAAAGGCAAGGTAATTTTTATTAATGAACTGCTCAAGGTGTATTCTGTAAAAGTTCATACGTTTTTATTGTTTATCTGGTTATTCACGAAGATGATACAACTGTTAGAAACACAAACGTGACATCATGGCCACGAAGTTGAATATTGACCCTTATATGACTAATTGGTGCCATTAGCACTCTGGTATTGTTTTAATATTGCGTTAAATGGAACTACGAGTAGCAAGTTCATGTTGTAGCCGCTAGGAGCACTGGTAGTACGAAGCTATATTGCAATGTTAAAGCAACCCTTTATTACTAGTGGCGCATTCAGTCATGAAGGGGTCAACTCAATAGTATTGGTAAATGTCGAGACCTATCGTAATAATATATAAGAGATGCCTGCAACTCTAAGACCGTGGCCATAACGAGTTTCAGTTTGGGCCTTCAATTGTATACGAATCATTATATTTTTAATCGAAATGTTTCATTTTTTCATGGCATCACCCAGATGAGCACCCGTACTTGGCACAGTATGTTGAAAATGACTTCGCAGAGGCAACAGCTCTGGGTATACCTTGCGCAGTAAACTATAATTTAAATATGCAAAACATCGCAAACTATTTTCGGAATAATTATTTTTTATCTTTAAATGCTGAGACCGAAATCACAATTTCAAACCAGTTCACGTTGATTTTATGCAATATTAGAAATTTATTATAAAAAGGACATTTGCAGCAGTTAAACATACTGAGGCCGATGCCTAGTTATTCAAAGATGGTCGCCACTCGACCAGAATGAAAATGCATTAGAAATTAATGACTGGCTGTGGTCTTCTAACCGAAATTACAAAAAATGTGACTCTTTAAATGTAAAACGACAGAAATTTCACTGAAATGGCATAATAACAACTTTTCTAAGCTATACTCTACATCTACAGCATTTCATTACTGTTCGGAAAAGAAGAGGAAGAGGTGGATTAGCGAAATTATTGAAGGGTTATAAAATGTTAGATGCTAGGAATGCCCTTTTCTTTAATTTCGTATAAATTCTTAGCAGCCGCGGTGGCCGAATGGTCAGACCATTCGCCTCCCACCAAGGCGATCCGGGTTCGATTTCCGGTGGGGTCGGTCATCGGATTTTCACATGTGGGAATCGTGCCAGACGATGCTGTTGGTTGGCGGGTTTTCTCGAGGATCTTCCGTTTCCCCTGCACTTTCATTCCGGCGCTGCTCCATACTCACTTCATGTCACCCCTCACCAGCGCTGAAGACCTCGATGTTAAGCACTGCTCTCACTCACTCACGCGTAAAAGTTCTTATTAACATGCAAATTTAACTAATGAAGCAAATCTGAGAACTCGCAGAAAATAAAGTGTTACAAAAAGGTACGGCCAAACTTTCAGGAAACATTCCACACATACAAAGATGTGACATGGACATATGTCCGGAAACGCTTAATTACCGCGGTAGAGCTAAATTCCTTACATCTCATTAAATGTCATCGTAAAAACATTTCGTACAGACACTGTTCCAATTACCCAATGATATGTTTCGTTAGAATGTACGTTACTTCCTAGGATGTTCAAAATGACTTCCGTGAGCGAGGATAGATGCGTCTACCCTCTGCCTCGTGGAATCTCTGATACACTGATGTATCCCTGGAGTATGGCGTATTGTATCAAGTGGCCCACCTGGCGGTGAACCTAGAAAGTAAAGTACATTGTAAAGAACCAATCCATTGGGTATTTGGGGCATTTTCTGTACGAAGTGTTATTTACGATGACGTTTAACGAGATGTAAGGAATTGAGCTCTACCATATTACAGATATAAAGAAAGTTTTAGAATTTATAGCGCAACTAAATATTTTCCAAAAAAACAAAACAGTCTTTGAAGAGAAGTCAGTGGTGTTAAGAATGGAAACGAAATTAATCCTGACATAGCTGAAGAAATTTGGCAAAATATCCTGGATGAAATGACGGATAAGTTGGTTACTGAATTTATATTCAAAAGAAGCAAACAGGCGAAACCCGTGAAAACTGTCCACACTGTTCAAGGAAAAAATAACTCAATTGTTATAGAACAAGAACTATTGTTTCAGCGCCTGTTACTTTGTGCTCAGACAAATGCTCTCAACCTTCAAGAACTGTGCACATATCCAGTTTCATTGTTTGGTAAACAAGGTCTAATGAGAAAATCGAGTATGTCTCAGCTGGCTTCATACATTCGAGATATTGATATAATTGAAGAGGGTGTGCTGATGTCTGGTACAGTACATTACATAGTTAATGGTGGATTCTTACTACATCGCTTACCATGGAGTCAGAAAGAAACATTTGAAGATATTTTTACAGCCTATGTGAAATATGTTCAGAAAAATATGGGAAGGTAACTATTGCCCATTGAGCACACACTGTTTCAGTTACATTCCAGAAATTTTTCCCTGAAACATCTGTAACATCTCAGTAACATAACGAAACATTTTAGAGACTCTCTCAGATACATTACAGAGTAATGTTTCAGAAATATTGCAGTGTAATGCTCAGAAATATTGCAGTGAAATGTCTCAGAATTATTGCAATGTAATGCAAATTCACTTTGCAGTAAAACACAAAAACATAAAAACACTTTTAGTATTATGAGAAACATATCTTTTTCTGTTATGTGTATACTCAGCAGCAGTGCTTTGACACTTTTATAATCATGTAAATATTCATCTTCACTTGACTGGGATTCGATCCTATAATTCGAAATGTTCTAAAACTAACCACTCGACTACAACGACTTATCAAGTATTGCCATAATTATTTAAATAAGAGTTTGATTAAGAAACTCATTAGCATTATAAATAGTATTATTAAGATTAATATGCGGCGATTTCAATACTATTTCAGGATCTAACTAGAGGTACGGTATCAGTTGATATTTTTAAGTGTTCAGTATGGATGTCCATGGGTTGTTTTTTATACATGGCTAAACAGTGTGAACTGTCAACATTAACAACTAAATTGTGTTTAACTAAACAGGTTTTTTTTATGTTGAAATAGCAGGGCAATAAGAAATGTTAAATAATAACAATATACCTACTTGTTTGGAACAAATAGGTACTAAAAAGCCTCCAATTCAACAAGAACATGGCTAATCAGTGATAATGGCGACGAATGTCTGGACTAAACGTTTCGGAGACCTATTTGAAACATTCTTATTGAAATATTACATCGCATTATTTCTGGAATGTTTCTGGAATGTGTGCTGTGAAATATAAGCCATATCGTTCTGTTAGAAGTTTCTGTGGAACATTACTGAGACCTACCTATCTGAAACATGCGATACATAATATTGCATTGGAACATTTCAGAAATATAAGTGAAATACTCAAATGAAATGTTATCTAAACGAGACATTGTAAAGTCTTTGAAATGTTTCTGAAACATAACTGAAAAATTGTGTGCTGTATGGGTAGTGATTATTAACATTTACCAGTGCACAATATAAGTTATGTTTCAAAAAACATTTCTAGCACACAGTGCCTTGAAAAACGAGCATTACAACGGCTACGTTTTTAACAATTGTAATTTATAATAATTTACTTGTAATTAACCAGCGACCATTGCGGCGAACATCTCAACTTGATGTTTCGGATACCTATTTGAAATGTGCATATTGAAGTGTTATTTTGCAATATTTCTGAAATGTTTCTGCAATGTGTGCTGCGAAACATATAATCGCTCGTTGGCTAAAGTCTCAACTAAATGTCTCTGAGACCTATCTGAAACATTTGGATTTAAATGTTACTTTGCAATACTTCTGAAATGTTTCTGCAATGTATGCTGCGAAATATATAATCGTTCTTTGGTAAAAGTCTCAAATAAATATTTCTGAGACCTATTTGAAACATTTGGATTGAAATGCTACATTGCAATTTTTCTGAAATATCTCTGAAACATTGAAATAAAATTTTATGTGAGTGAGACTTTGTAAAGTTTCAAAAACGTTTCTGAAACATTGTGTGCTGTATAGTTGTGTTCGATGGTTATGGTGAAAAATTTTGTACCAAAGCTGAAGTTCACAAAAGGCGGACGAAAGGCGTGATAGGACCAAAAGTACATTTTTTTGCCTTCAACCACTGCTGCTTTGAAGAAGGATCTTTCTCTGGCTAAAACTAAGAACAAACCAATGTTCATAAATGGAAGCGTTGCAGGCAGCAGGCTGTATCACAATACATGCAATAAGCGATGCAAATGTGCTTATTGTCCAAGAAGGCATCATTTCAGCTGAAAATTGTGCTACAGCCATTGTTGAGCAAGACACAGATCTTATTATAATCTTGCTTCATCACGTGAACACGGGATGTTGTGACATTTTCATGTGTTTTGAACCAAAAAAGAGCTCTACACATGTAACTGTCTACAACATAAAATCTTTCAAACAAAAGATAGGGTTTGATGTTTGTTCAAATAGTATACACTTTGCCCATGCATTACTTGGCTGTGATACTACCTCTAAACTATTTTCAATAGAAAAAAGTAAAGCCATCAAATTGCCGAAGAAAAGTGAGACCTTCCACACCCAAGCTGCCATCTTCAAATTCTAGGAAGACTTCGCTCTGCTATTGAAGGTGCTGGGCATGATAGTGTAGCACAACTGTACGTAAGTAGTAAAGGTGAATCACTTAATCAAATTCGGCTTAGAAAATTCACTGAAAAAGCTTCAAAGTCAATGCTTCAAGTAAAACCAGAAGTGTTACCACCCACAGAAGATGCCTGACAGTTTCACAACCTACGGGTGTATCACCAAGTACAGCAGTGGATGGGAAACAACATGAACCCACTCAATTAGGGGTGGGAATTACTTCATGGAGTAAACCAGTAAAAATATCTCAAGCTCCTGAACCCGAACATTTGCTTAAAATACGTTAAATGTAGTTGCAGTAAAATTCAATGTGCAACATTGCAATGCTCATGTAAAAAAACAAGGGATGTTGTGCACAAGTGCATGCACAGACTGCCGTGGTGTTAGTTGTAATTCTGTTGACATTGACATGGAAGATGGCTGAAAACATTTTGGTGCTGCAATAGGTTTCTTCACATTAATTTTGTATGTCGTAAAAGTATTTTTAGTGAACGGTGCTTCGCTCAGTAATAACAATACTGGCATTGAAAATGAAAACAGAGATAAAGACAGTCAATTTTTTTCTTCTTCAAAATATATTTGTGTACAGATTGTGGCTGAATCATCGTACAGTGAAGTTTTATATGGCGTTGGAAAGGTAATTCAATTTAGGAAAGATTAATTACAACATATGTTAGGATATACGAAATAACAAATTGTGTAGAAGCAAAACTGTCAATGAGTGTATTACAGATGGCAATGACGGCCATATTGGATTATTGCGCGCCCGTAGAGTGGTAAACTCTTCTCCGACGTTTTTATCATGTCTTTTCAGTAACAAACCGTTGACAGAAATTATATTACAGTTAGTTCTAGGTTGACACTATTTTTTGGTTAGATTGATTGGACTATGGTATAGATACACAACCGTGGGGTAGTTACCAAGCGACAGATAAAGCAGTCTAAAGACTGCTTTTTATTAAAAAGGAATAAAATCATCATAGAAAAAGTTAAGAAAATTTAAAAATATAATGCATTAAAAATACATTTCATTATTACGATGAAAAGTATAAAATTTAGTTTTTGAATTTATAAAATCCTTGTAAGCAATGTAAATTTTATCAGATGTATTATTTTCTGTCTGCATTCCAATTCTATTTTGGAAAGAATTCGTTTCTCCCATTATTAATAGTCATATTTTTAACATTGCAGTGATCAAATAACGAGCCATGTTTATCTTGTTCTGGATCTTCTTTTCTATTATTTTGAAAACTAACAATTACATAATCAGGCATATCAAACTGTAGAGAACTAAATTGATCCATTATGTCAAACTGAAATTTATGCGAGCATGTTGGGACAACTTTTTCAGGACACTGCCAATTATTAAATGAAAATGGAATTTTCGGATTTTTATACAGTATGTTACAAAAGGTACGGCCAAACTTTCAGGAAACATTCCACGCACACAAAGAAAGAAAATATGTGATATGGGCATACGTCCGGAAACGCGTAATGTCCATGGTAGAGCCTCTTCCATTGCCTCTCGTTACATGTCATCGTAAAAAAAAAAAAAAAAAAAAATCATTTTATACAGACACTGTTCCAATTACCCAACGGCATGTTTCATTAGAATGTACGTTACTTCCTAGGATCACCGCCAGGTGGGCGACGTGACGGAAGGTAATCTTGACTGCATTGCGTCTCTTCAACTCACATGAAACGATGGACTGGGAGCACACATTGGCCCACCTAGCGATGAACCTAGGAAGTAAAGTACATTGTAAAGAACCAATCCATTAGGTATTTGGAACATTTTCTGTACGAAGTGTTATTTACGATGACATTTAACGAGATGTAAGAAATTGAGCTCTACCATGGTAATTAAGCGTTTCCGGACATATGTTCATATCACATATTTTCTTTCTTTGTGTGTGTGGAATGTTTACTGAAAGTTTGGCCGTATACTTTTGTAACAACCTGTATGTATCCAAAAAAAATATGTACGCTGGTTTAACATGATGCAAACCATATAAGGGAGTTTGAGCTAGTACAGCACAAAATAGACTGCATTTACGTGATGAACATGGTGATGTTTGAAACAAAAATTACAAGTTATGTAAGGAAGTCATTGCATCCATCATACAGGAACTAGTAGTGTTTGTATTTGGTACCATTGTGACGATTCGGTCATCCTGAGGAAGGCGATACCACTCTTCAACGGCAACTCGTTGACCTCTTGGTGGGTTGCGAGTAGGCGTCGACGCTGAGAAATTGCTCTCTTAAGCAAATTTTAGTAAATGTTCGATGCATTTTATGTCCGGTGACATCACAGGTATGGCCCGGTAGTTTTCGCGAAAAGACTTCTGCATCACATTGTTACAGTGTCTTACGTGCGCACCTACAGCTCTGCTTTGTTGTCAGTGATTGGATGCCGTAAATTCAACATCTGGAGGTTAAACCCGCAAATCACAGACGTGTTGTGTGGCAGTTATCCGTGTACTGATTGGCACAGTCAAATCCATAATAACTCTGCACAACACACTCTGTCAATAGCAATGAAGTTGAGCTGCAGGTATCCACAGAAGACACTAAAACCAAGTGGGGCAAAATTTTTTTTTCGCGAAAATTACCCGACCCTAACCAGAGGCATTGTTGGATTACTAGAGGAAGATTTTCCTAACACCTCTCGATCTGGTTTTGTATTATTATCCATCCACAATAACGAATTCATCGTTGATTTTTCTCACGGGATGAAATTATAAAGTGTTCGCAGCACCTCACGAAAATAATGTTCGCCCATCACTGTGCCATTAAAAGGCACGAGAGGTGTCTGGCATCCCAGCATTATCCCAGCCAAAAACATGACTGACACTCCCTAGAATGGGTGCACTTCTTGGACATGCTGTAGCCTGGTATGAGTTCAGTTACGCTTCCAGAACCTAGAGTGACGACTGTCGTGGTGAAAAGCGATCCTGGTTTCGTCTGTAAACAGAACAAAACGCCAATCTGCATGTCCCAGTTCGCAGTGTGCTTGGACCCAGCTCTTACAAGCAGCTCTAAGCGGTCAAGAGGAGGGACACGTCAAAGCGGCCTTCTTGCTTCTAGTGCCCTCACATGCCAGTGATATCTGATTGCCTGGATGGATAGTTGCACCTATGAAGCCCACCACAAGTCAGTCCGTAGCTCTGTGGCTTTCACCATTGGCCGCCATGCTAATGATGACAAATAAAAGCTGTCTGGAGCTGCAGCTGTGGAGAAAGGCCGGCCTACCCATGGGCGATCTGAAACGTAGTGTGTCTGTTGTTATTTCCTCCATACTCGTGAAGTCATCTTGATTGACTCCAAGACGGTTTGCAGCCGCTGCCTGCGATAGGTCTTCCTGGATCAGTGTGCCGATGCGTACCCGGTTATACTGTAAGCTGGATCGCCTAGACATGTTTAGGTGATTGACAAGAAGTAACGACTGCGGCCAAGCCTGTAAATTAGCTGTCTACCATTCAACTGTAACCAACAGAAAGAATGACGCGATTGGTCGCACGTAAGCGTGCAGCCAAACCGATGTTTCAAAATAATTTACTGTACAGAATGATTACTAGCATTGTAGAAGCATCAAAAGAAGAATTTAAGTTTCTTTTTTATGTGTACATGTTTTATCAAAGTTACGTATCACCTTCGTTTGTAGAGCCGACAGTTTAAAGAAAAAAAAAAATTCTCCCATAAATGATTTGTATGCATCGCTTAATACATTGTAGCAAAATATTTGAGCAGAAACATCGAAACCCCCAACCCCTTCTTACGTGAACTGCAGAACTGTCAAACAACAAAAGGGTTCCAGATTCCCGTTGGCTCCGCGCAATATCGGCCTAACGTATGTGCAGGCGACAAGCTTTTTGGAAAATCCTGCAGCTATTTATTACACTCCTAAGAGGACAATACTATTTATTTCTCATCGCCCATATGAATGTGCTTCCGAAACCACTTTTCCCTTATTCTCTCGGTGTTAACACTGGTATTCTAAGAGGATGGGATATTTCTAAGAACGATCTTCGCATTCACGTGAGCTGGCGCTCTAGTGACGTTCTCACTAAAGATCGACAGACGTGTGTGGGATGCTCCGAGAGACACGACGCGCCTTACTTGGAGAAGACATCTAATATTGAGGACTCCGTCGTGACAGAGTTCCGCTCCTCACTTGCTGATTCATTGCATCTTCTCGTCGACTGTAGAATTGAATCCTTTTATCTTCCTCTTCAAGCGTCTGGCATTCAGCCCGGCAAGTATCTCGCTAGCATATGTGAGTTTCAGAAAAGTCATATCCGCATGAACATCCACTTACGTGGCCACCTGGGTGAACGTATTTGAGCGTTTAACGTCTCGAATTTCGCATTGCTAAAGGCGACACAGCCTACGCATCAAGTTACGCCCTAGCCTCTAAGTGCAAGTCACCGAATTAGCGTGCAGTCTTGTCGACAGGACTCATTTCTTAGACATTAAGTGCCCACCTCATCATTTTGTGACGTAATATTAAAATAGAGTTGTACTGTACACGTCTATAAGTTTTGACATAGTCGGTACTAAAATTTTAATACAAAAAAAAACATTTTTGTCAAGGAGAAAAAACTAGCTTTAAACATTACTAGAAGGCCTGAGGTGGGCACATAGGCGCGTAATGTTATCTGTAACGCTGTTCCTCTCGCACGATGAACAGTATTAGAATATACTATCAGTCGAAGCTCTGCATACCGCTCGGTGGCCTGGGCAGTCGTTATCTGAGGGACTTTGTATTATCTGAATCAAAGTACTCCAGTAAAAATTTAAATGACGAAAAACATTACAAAATGTATGTCTTACTTACCTTCTGGTTGAGAGCAATACGTAGAATGTACGATAAGTCAACACTAGGATTTCGTCGAGTCACTCAGGTCGTCTTAATTTATCTTCAGCTGCATTGTTAGACACTGCAAGAGACTTCTAGAGTTTGACAAGTTTCTTTTTAAATAAGTGTGTTAAGAAGTAAAGGGACACGTTGTTAGGAATCCTACTGGCACCAGGAACAAGAGCGGAAAATACCGCGAATTCTATTACATCTCTGACTATGATGTGAGAATTTTCTCTCCTTTAGTGTTTTTTATTCGATACACTAGACGTTCGAACTAGTATGCACAACGTCCTCGACTTTTAAATCGTCTCGTGAAACCGTTCACGCGAATTGTGTGAAGCAATGAATTTAGAGCACTCACCAGATATAAATACTTGAAAAAGGTATTTTCGTGTTAGCGAAATAAAACAACGGTGTAGTTAAAGAATCGCCATATTTGCTGTATTCTTTTTGTAATTTTTGAAAACAAACCATAAAATCA
Organism: Medauroidea extradentata; assembly: GCA_003012365.1. NCBI lineage: Eukaryota > Metazoa > Arthropoda > Insecta > Phasmatodea > Phasmatidae > Medauroidea > Medauroidea extradentata. The sequence goes on along the minus strand of PNEQ01024568.1, from coordinate 12,358 downwards.
ATTTAACAAATTTTAACATACCAAAGAGACTTCACAATTTTTTTCCAGCTACGCTGTTTAAAAAAAAAACTTTTCGTTAATATGCCCTGAAATCAATAAGTGGTATAAATTATGGGCATTGCTGTATGTAAAAACAGAAAAAATTGTTAAACAGCGCATGCGTGGTGCCTTTTACAGTGTTCACTGTGGTTACCTGCTCGAAGTTATGTGTCCTGACAACAAAATAGGTTGTTGCTAGTTTGCTACTGCATTTATGAAGCGATAGTGAGGGCTTTGAAGTTCATGCACACTTTCAGAACGTCCGCTTCATATCATGCGTTTTATGTGATATCATTATCAGTCAGAAAGAGAACGAAAATAAAAGCTCTACTCAATTACTTGAAGCATTTATATTACTGATTTGACCAATCAGTAATTGCCTAGAGTGTAGCAATGTTTTGTATTGAAATTTTTCAATTCAAAAATGTATGCAATGTGATGTCAAGAATTAGCACATTAACGTATAAGTTTTAATCTCGTGTACAAGTCACGTTACGTTATTATTCTTTCAACATGTAATCATTAGCGTACGATACGGCTGATTTTAGTAAATAACTCCATCGTGTAATTTTATTAAGTTTATTTGGCGCAAAATGTGTTAACATCTATGCATCTCGGCAAAACGTGATTTGATTTAAAATTTCGTTTTGTTTAAGGGGTAGGGGAAGTTTTATATATATATATATATATAAACTTTAAAATATGGGAAAATCAAATAGTTTTCGGAAATATTCTTCGCTGACAGACAAATTGTGGCTTGACAACTGTAATAATAATAGTAATGCTGATGTTCCGAGAGGTTGGCAAATATCACGAACCTTCAATGCACCAAACCTGCTTGTTCGCCTCAAAAGCAACATGTTGTTGTTAATTTCTAGGTTTACTTAAAATATTATTTATAATTACTTTTTTAAATATGTTATCAATCCAAAATTTAAAAAAGGCAACAAAAAATTGGAATACTTTTTCTTGTCGGATCAGAATATCGGAATCAGATCGGATTTCACTGGATTTCTTGGATATCGGAAATAACTGGGAATATTTTCATATTGCATCGTCACTAGTAAGTGTTGTAAGCAAGTGGCTAGCTAAATTCGTAAAGTAGTAGTGTGCGAGCCCCTACGACCTTGAGAGCCGCTCCAATTACTTTCAGTGTGATACAGGAGGGCCACAGATATTTAAGGTCGTATAGTCTGTAAACTGAGGATCAGGTCTGACACTCCAATGGTTGTTATATCATGTTGTGTTTGTGACATTCGTAAAGAGAGTCTTTAATATTAGATAGTCCTGGACTGCTGGAACGAACCTGAAACAGAGGACTATCAGTTCAGGTTGATATGTCAGTACGGTATGTAATAGTTTGATTTTATATACTAATTTTTTGGTATTTTTCATACTTTATTATTTGTTTCATTGTTTTTGTTATTACTCATAAAATTAGCATAATTTTCGTCTTGGGTCCCTAAAAGTGTTTTACACTATACTATCTCTCTATATACAGGGTGTAAATGAAAGTATGTTACAAACTTCGTGTGGTGATTCCTTGTCGAAAATGAAGTACAGTTACGTAAGACGACTTTTCGCTTAGCACACTTCGTAAGGGAGCAATACGCCCTCGAAAAACGAATTTCAAACTAGTTTATTGGTACAAAATCGTAAACAACACAACATTAAATCATAATTCGCCGGATACTGTGTTCTGCAAACACTTATCGACAGTCCGTGAAAAATGTGTTTCGAATAACTTACACCGTCATCAAAATAATGGGGGTGGTCACCTCCTTTCCGGCTTAGACGTTGGTGCCATCAGATTTTTTGGACATGCAATGCTATAATTTGTATCAAGAGACCCCGATGAACAAAAAATGTCTCGTTGTTACACTGTAAAGTGAAGCATGTCCGAGAAAATGGCCAAAATACAGTACGTAGATTTAGTGGGCTGACACTTAGGCAACACACAATACACCGAATGATACGGTACTGAAAACAAGCAAATACTTTACTGTAATTTAAACGTTTACAGCCGAATAAGTAATACATGTTTACATGAATATCACAACAAGCGCTCGAATGTTCGACAAGCTTCAGTAATACATGAATTGCAACGATGCAACAAGGACAGTTGCACACGCTGGAACAGGTTGGCAATCGTCCGTATCGCTTCGCCTGCTGCAACGATGCGTGCGACGAGCTCCTCGGCCGTGTCCACTGGCGTCTCGTAGACAAGGCTGTGGACAAGGCTCTTTATGTGTCCCCACAGGTAGAAATCCAGGGGTGATAGATCAGGGGAGCGAGGAGGCCACGTGTCAGGTCCTCCCCTGCCTAACCAGCGTCCTGGAAATACTTGGTTGAGGCACTCACGAACAGCACGAGCATTGTGAGGTGGTGCCCCATCGTGTTGTAGCCACATGCGGTCACGTACCAACAGCAGTACGTCCTCAAGCAACTCGGGCAGAGTGTATTGCAAGAACCGTAGGTACACGTAGCCATCAAGACGTGCTGGTAACATGTACGGTCCTACTAAGGTATCAATGACTATGCCCGCCCACATGTTGACCGAAAACCTCTCTTGGTGGAATCGCACAACCCTGGCATGTGGGTTTTCTTCAGCGCAGCTAACCTGGCACTGCACTTAGCTTCACCATAAATCAATAACATATCGGTAAGCTCAGCATGCCCGTACCTTTCCATGTTCACTGTCTCACGGACGTTTGGTTTTGATTGCAACCCAGTTATTGTGAATAGTATAACGAGACCACATATCCGGGCATGTCAGAGTGTACCTCGTCGCAGTCTAATGGGTACTCTGGCATGCATTACACGCTAAACGGAGGAGGACGTGGGGAGTGTGCATGTATCAGGGCCAAGTCTCAGACAACTTACTCTTTACAGAGTACAGAACACAAAACCGTCTGTTCATCACGGAGGGAATGATATTGAAAAACCTCAATGGTGACTGGCATACGTAGAATTGTGCGCTCCAATGTTTACCCTTCTTACATTACACGCATACTAATTTGTGTACATTTATTACATTGTTCACTTCATTTGGTTTCGCACTACTACTGTGCAGAATAATTACACCTGTGAAGTACATTTCAATATCCCCGCAACATTTACTAACAAATTAGTTCTGCTACACCAGCCATCTATCAGTAACTGTTCGTAGCTCACACAACATCGCCCATGACGCGTTGTAGGTTTACAAACTAGCGTGGGGTACGCGTTTGTTACTAACTACCGCGTCATTCAGCCACACCACCTGTGTAGTACGCGTTGCCTACGTGGCAGTCCCCTAACACTGTCTTGCCCATTTTCTTGTAAATGCTTCACTTTACAGTGTAACAACAAGACGACCTTTTTTGTTCATCGGAGTCTCTTGATACAAATTATAGCATTGCATGTCCATAACATCTGATAGCACCAACGTCTAATCCGAAAAGGGGGTGACCACCCCCATTATTTTGATGAAGGTGTAAGTTATTCGAAACACATTTTTCACGGACTGTCGATAAGTGTTAGCAGAACACATTATCCGACGAATAATGATTTAATGTTATGTTGTTTACGATTTTGTACCAATAAACTAGTTTGAAATTCGTTTTTCGAGGGCGTATTGCTCCCTTACGAAGTGTGCTAAGCGAAAAGTCGTCTTACGTAACTGTACTTCATTTTCGACAAGGAATTAACACACGAAGTTTGTAACATACTTGCATTTACACCCTGTATAAAATGAAGTGCCCCACTCATTTATTCACTCATAAACGCACAACCCAAACCAGTGGACCCAGAAACGTGAAATTTTCAGCGTACTTTCCCCTCACGGCGTAGGCACCCAATAAGGAAAGATTTTTCGAAAATCGAAAATCAAAGGGTTGAAAAGGAGCGAAACGTGTTTTCGCAAAATTCTCGATAACTCTCTAGCCTGATGATATATTGTTAAAATTTTTACTTCAAAACATTGCCTAAGCAATTGCATATTTGAAAATTTTTAGATTTTTTGAAATTCGGAAATTAAGGGGTGAAAGGCCTTTAAATGTTTTTTCAACAAATCCTCTATTTATCTTAAACCATTTAAGATATCGAGGTGATCTTTGCATCAGAATGGTGCTTATATAAATGTCTAAAAAACAGTTTTAGGAATTTTCAAAATTTCGTCCTAGAAAGCCGATAAAAAAATTTAACGTGTTTTCAATTAATCACCCGTATCTCCTGAAACATTTTAGATATCTATGCGATTTTTGCTTTAAAATGAAGCTTACCTAGAATCGTAAAATTTTATGTGGTTTCCCCTCAGGTCATAGGCAAGTACTAAAAAGGGATTTTTTTTTTTTTTAGAAATTCGACCTCTAAGGGGCTGAAAAGGAGTGAATTGTATTTCCGAAGTAACGTCGATAAAGCTCGAACCCGACGGCCTGTCATAATGATTTTTACTTAAATGGGAAACACATAAAATGTATATTAGCCAATTTCGGGACTCTTAGAAATTCAACATTTAAGTGGGTGAAAAGAATTTAAATGTGTTTCCGATTAGCTATCGATATCTATCGAACTCTTCGGGATAGAGAGTTGTTTTTGAGTTCAAAATGTTGCATACGTAAATATAAAAAAAAAAAATAAGTTTTAGAATCTTTTTTGAAATTCGACCCCCAAGCAGTAAAAAGGGGGAAAATATGTTTTTAAAGGAATCGCCTATATCACTGGAACACAATTAGCTATCGCATTGATTTTTACTTCAATTGGTTACGTATACAAATGACTATGGTAGGACTTAAAGACGTTTCGAAATTATTTAATTAAGGGGGTGTAAATACGTAAAATGTGTTTTTCGATTATTCTTCCATATACATCGAACCAATCGAGAAATCTAATGATGATTACGTAAATATTCAAAATACCATTTAAATATGTTTTTCGAACTCGGTCCTAAAGAGGTAACAAAAAGGGTAAAATGTGTTTATCGATTCACTATATATATATATATATATATATATATATATATATATATATATATATATATATATATATAT